>JANKKB010001293.1:0-11963 GCA_026225775.1 Bursera palmeri
TAACGTGTTGTGAATGGCCTAATAAAATTTTAGCACAGTGGGGGTATATATGCACAAATATAATAATATAGGGGCTAAAATGATATTATACTGTTAGGGGTATAACTGATATATTACGACTAGGGGTGTGATAGATATTTTACACCATAGGGGTGTAAATGCAAAATACTAAACTATAAGGACCAACAAGTAATTAATTAAAGGAAAGGGAGAGAGAGAGAGAGAGAGGGAAGGATGAAGAAATGCTTCTTCGGTGCATCTAACATTGAAGAATTGAGGGCTTTATATAGCCTCTCAAATAACACTATTCACGTACAAGTGACAAGCAAGTCGTCCAAGTTGTCAACTTGCTGCATTATAATCCAAATGATACAAAAGTGGTGGGAACCAATTAATTATAACAAAGAATACTATATATATCTTGTACTTATAAGTTGAACTTTGACGTGTCACCATGTGGCATGTCCAAATGCAAAGGCAAAGCAATTGCATTCCATACTGTTTGTATTGACGAGATGCACCAACTGAAGAAAGGTACCTTCTGGATTTTGATCATAAATTTGTCAAGTCTCAAACGTATGAGATGTGACAATAAACTATGTTACTTTAATTTTATAATATACTTATGCGCCCACTAATTATTAATTGAATCATAATTATAACGTATACTTTAGTTTAGTTGATTTATCTGTATCTATAATTTCAACTTCAAATTCAAAGTGAAGTGACACCATTTGACCCATGTCTCATGATTAAATTATTAATAGTAATATTGGACTGAATAATTTTACACATACAACAATAGATTGATATATTGATATACTAGAATGTCATTGGACTGAATGAATTAATCTTTTGGATTCTATACGTATAAATATTTATGTGAGGTAAATATACTATGTCATTAGGTGGTATGCACGAAGGCTTATACTTTGTCATGTCGAGTATAGCATTGAGCTACAGTTCTAATATTACTTGCCAGACATGTTCAATTGGGTTTAACGTGGAAATACTTTTTCCGTATTGCTTTAAAAATAATGAAACATGATGTCAAAGAAATGAGGATATTGCTTTCAGAAACAATAAATAAATAATATATATATATTACACGTGTCAATCATTCAACGTAATGATTGGACCAACATGTTAGTTATAATAGTTTCAAAATTTAGAGCAAAAAGATGTATATTTATTAGAAAATAATCTGTTTCAGGTCAAATATAATAGTATATACAATTCTAGAAATACATTCATTCATCACGTTGGAGGTCACCTCACATACGTTATTCATTACAACGGCAAGTCAGCTTCTTCTTCTTCTAGCCTGTCGTTATTCCCAGGCCAGGACAAAACTAATCCGCTACCAAACTCTCCACTCTGACCAATGGCCATAGCGATTGACGTGTTTGTCCCCATCCTCGTGCCTCGCGTGACACCATCATTCCTCTCACGTGCCAAATGTGCGTGCATGCATTGGGTTCCTGTATATTTAAGTAATTTAACTACATTCTCATCTTTATCCATATCCATAAGGTTAAGGGTCCGGCTACAAATTATTATTTATGTGAAAGATCTCCTAATTAATAATTATCATTTTAATAACTGTTTTGTACTCTAGCTGCTCCTTGTTTAATTGTTATTATTATTATATTAATTATTAATTATCAATACAAACAACATACTTAAACAATAATCGTCATATTTGATAGTTTTTTAAACCTTATTTTAGGTATTTAGTGTTTGACTCAATTGAATACTTGTATGCTATTAGTTTGAATAAGATCAATAATAATTAATAAAATATATTTAATTTTAATAACCATTAAGGAATAAAACATAAAATAGAGTCATTATAAACAAATTTCGAGAACTACAATAAAAAACTTTGAATTTATATCAACCATGAACTGAAAACGAGAATTGAACTCTACTATTTAAAATCTTCCCTTATTTCTCAATAGCTCAGTGGTGGAGCCCTCGAGTTTATTGTGTTTCATCTAAATTCTGGATGATAATTTTAATCTAATAAAAATCGAACGGAGGTCACAAATAAGTAAAATGAGAACGGCCTTACAGTAGCCGTTCTAGTCGAAAACAGAAAACGACAAAATGTGAAACTTGGAAATGGATTATGCTTTGCTTCACAAGGGAGGAGAACGAGAAGGGAGGAGTGGGCCCCATACAAGCCACTAAGAGGAGGCCCGCCTCGCTGTGGGATTTTGACAGTGTTATTACAAAACTAATGTAATCTAATATAATATAATCTATTACATGTCTATATTTGCCGTTATGTTCTTTCCTCGTAAACTGAAATATTCGTCTCGTAGCCGTAATGTACTAGCCACGTGTTCGGTCAGACAATCTGGCATCTATTTGTGGGTCCCACTCCCCACCGACCATTCACTTAGCTTTGTCCCCTTCTTGTTTGCTTGTCTCTGGCCCCCGACTCCTCGCCATCCCCCACCCCCACTCCCACTTCTCTCCTACCTCGTCCAAGCTAACTCCATTTCTCCCTTCGTTTTCTCCTGTTCACACACTCTTTTCTATTTTGTATTACTATGGCTTTGCTTGAATTTAAATATTTTTTTATTCTTATTTTATTATATATCATATGAGGACTAAAGAAAGTGATCAAATTATGGAAGTTGTTTCGATTTTAATGATTATAATATTTTTTTTTATTTAATCAAATTCAATCTAATATATACAAGTATTTCTTTAAATTAATTTAAATGTATTGAAAATATATTTTAATATATTGGAAAGTGTTGATGAGTGTTGCACTTATCAATATCAAAATTGACGAGCAAATATATGAATTTAACGATTAAATCATCTAGTCTTGTCAGCTCCTTATGTCTTATAAATAAGGTATTCATCAACTTATCAGTTCGTCAATTAATTAAATAATAAAAACATATTAGAATGTGATTAAATTTCAAAACACCAATTTAAATTTAGTTATACACCAAATTATCTATACTATACTTCTACTAATAACATTTACAAATCATCAGATGCTTATGTTAATGCAACTAATATAGTAATTTATAATTGATATTTGAATCTCATTTATCAATAATGTAAGAATGAACACAACCTTCTAGATTAGAGGTACCAAGATTCTCATTTATTGCCGAAGGGGCAGCCAATTCGACTAAAAAAAAAAAAGGAGCAGGTGAATGGGCAAGATATCTAATAGAAATAGCAGAATATTTATAGAAATCGCCATCGAGATTCTGTTCTTCTAGACTCTAGAGCGGGAATGCTGATTCTTTTCTTAACAGAAGATGCTACCGGCATATGTTATCGACACACTTTCCTATACATTGCTTTTGCTTTTTTTAATTATTCAGTGTTTTGTTTTCTTTGACTGACTCAATTTTAATTTGACCAGTCAACTAACTTCACTCATCCCTGTGATTTACGATTTGTTTGCCTGCACCAATGGCGATGGTCCCATCTTTACTCTTTGGCCCACCATCATGTTTGGTGTTAATTTGCACCCAAATTGCGGTGCTTGACTGCTGATTTGATCACATCAAATTCTCCTCATTGTAGCTTTATTAAATTATCCATTCCCATTCAATCTTTTAACTACTCTATAATTGTCAATATTAAGCGATTTTTTTTATGAAATTTAATCAAATTGTCTCTAAAACCTTCAAACACGAATCTCAATCCTTGAATGGAATGTTTAGCATTTGATTGAAATAATCACAAAATCTTTGACTACTGAAAAAACCCATGTAGATATTTCTAAATATATTTTATTTTATTTTGCAAAGCTGAAGCGA
Organism: Bursera palmeri; assembly: GCA_026225775.1. Taxonomy (NCBI): domain Eukaryota; kingdom Viridiplantae; phylum Streptophyta; class Magnoliopsida; order Sapindales; family Burseraceae; genus Bursera; species Bursera palmeri. The sequence goes on from JANKKB010001293.1 coordinate 3,798, forward strand.
AATTCTCTAGAATCCAAAGGCAATCGAAGTGGGTTCAATCATTGTTTGTTTATTGTTTCTCACTTCCGACAGAAGATGACAGGTTAGAATTCTGGTTGGAAACATTGATTTTCTCGCCATTCCGAGGATCTTGGTCCAGAAATGGCAATATATTTTCTCAAGAAACAAAAAGAAAAAGGTGGCTACATGCTAGCCCTCGGATCTTCTCTCCGATTGGCTGATCACGATATGAGTGGATCGCATGTGGATTGCAAGTTTGCTTTGATTGCTTTCTCGTTCTCGGTGTACGCATATACTAACATACACAAATGTGCTTTAATGGTTTTGCTTTGAAGATAATTATAAAGATTAAACAATGAGTCTCGGAAAGACTGAAAATAATTATAAACAACGAAGATCAATTTGTGTTTTCCAAGTTGTGACGCAAAAGGACACGTAATTGTCTGATGTTGTACGTAGATAGGAGCATAGCCGTGTAGGTCACTGTTGAATGATTATTTTGGTCTTGAAAAGGAGAGATGGGAGGGAGGACAGATTTTCTTGTCCCCTATAATCTTAAGAGAACAAAAAAGTGTTTTCAGTTATTTCAAAAACATTTATATATCAAATTTGATAATTGGGTTTAGATGGTTGCAATTCAAAGTATTTTTCATTTTAGGGTATGAACGGTTGTCAAATTTGGGTCTTCTTCACTGTGCCTAGTCAAAGTTGGTCAATTGGATTTGTCCAAATCGGTGGAGGTCTTTACCACTCATATTGTAATAAAGATAAATAAAAACAAGAAGTGCTTGTCCCTATACAGACCTTGATATATGCGTCAGTCGCAGCTTGACAAAGATACATGATGTGACCATTTAGATACCCATAAATATCACCTAACCCTTTCCTTGTTTCTCACCATGCAGGTCCGTCTTCTACCGTCCCATAATGATTAATTAAATAATAAAAAGATAAAATTGAATTAATTTTTATAAATTTTGGTTATGTAAGTAATTATTTTTATGTAGAGGATTTATTTTAATTTAATTTTAATTGAATTATTTATTGTAATTTAGTAATTGTCCAGGAAAGTATAGAGAAGGGTAGTGTAGCGAGAGCCGAGAGGTGAAAATAACAAGTCAAAAGAAATGTTTCTGGATGGACCAGTGGGCATGCAGTGGGAAGAGGCAAACTGGGTGACACATAGCAAAGCAAAGCAAATTCGATGGTGGCTCGATTAATCAACTAATATATATCAATTGCAAGGGAATGATGCGGAGAGGAACATGGATCGATCCTCTGTCATTGTCACCAGTGTCCCCTCTGTCGCCTGCCCCAAATCATCATTATAAGTCCACATCATCAGAACATTCAACAAACATCAGCACCGAGTATTTTAATATTTATCCCAAATCAATCACCACTCACTGGGTCCCATCCTAACCGTAGTTTCAGTTCTGTATGGATCAGAACTTGTATATACACACCTACCAACCCATTTCTCCTCCTCCCTTAGACCAAATCTCCGTTTTCACATCTGTTCTTATCTCTCTCTCTCTCTCTCTAAATTGTTTTAAAATTGGTGATATGGACAGCGTTTGTTTTTTTCTTCCACGTAGGTAGTTGTTATCAATAAAAAGAATATCAAATAACAATAAGAATCATTTGTAATTATATCAATTATTGTTGCAATTTTTTATTTATTAAATTACGTTACAGCTATAGCAGACTAAGATACTCACAAATTATTTTATTTTATTTTTTTAGGATTAATTTGGGATTAAGAAACATCAAACACGAGATGTGGCTTTTAAGGTGCGGTCTGTTTGGGTTTCAAGTCGTAGAGAGAGTTGGGGAGGTGGTAATGGAGGGTGGGGGCCAGTGGCGGTGGGGGCCCAAAGTATAGTTGCATCCACGCGAGAATGGGACCCACATGGGGTATGCAGACGGAGCTGGCTCGGCTCACATCATCTATCATATGAATCCGTTGCAGAACGAGATTGAAAGAGAGAGAAGCTACTGGAATTTTCTGACAAGCCAAAGAAAAATAATAATAATTAATTAAAAAAAAAGCTTTCTCTGCGTGCAAGATAATCACATCGATCATCTCGTACGAAAACTCATCATTACACACTCTCTCTCTCTCCTCTCTTTCTCTCTCTCTTTCTCTCTCTCTCTCTCTCTCTCTGTGAATCGTCAACACTTCACCATTTGCTTTATATATATTGAGGGCTCTGGCCTCATTTTCTTCACTTTGCATGACTCTCAGAAGCCAATTATATCTCTTTCAGACTCTTATAGCCAGCCATTATCTTTCTCACCTTCTGCACTCTCTACCTCCTCAAATTTCTTTTCTTGGATATAGATAAGCTTAAAAAACTGAGTTTGAAGAGAGTTTGACTAGTGTTTGTGCATGGATGGATGCTTCAAGTGGACAACATCAGGTAGGAAATATATGAGAACAAGTTTGTTTTTCTAAGAAAAACAAAATTGTACAGGCTAAGATAGTTCTCATTTGTTAAATTTGCTAACTTTACTCTTTAGTAATTTGTTCTTTCTTTTAACCATTTTATGGTTGCTTTTTCTAGTACTTGTGATTTGGGATATTGGGTTTTGTTGGGAAAATGAGTTCTTTTCTTCCAACGGAGTTATTTGGTTACTATAGTGTCTATAAAAGGGAGTTGAGAGAGATTGAAAAGGGTTTTTCTTTTTCTGCTTTGTTTTGGATTTTCTGAAGAGGTGATGAAGGTGATTATGGGTTATGGTTTACATGTTATCTTCTGTAATTCATGTTTCCCTTTTGAGTATCAAAACAAATATAGCATTTGTTTCACTCTTGATCCCAACATGAACAAAGCTTATTCTTGATTCTAGCTTTACTTTTAAGTAGTTTCCCTTATGGGGTTTGTGTTCTTCAAAAAGATCTTGAAATTTAGATAAATTTTTATTTTGTTGAGTTGCCTATCCTTAAAAATTCTTTATTTTGCTGTAAATTTCATTTTCTTTATTCTCAATTTCATTTCTTCTTAGACACTCAATTTCATTCTTCTGAATAACTTCAATTTCAAGGCTGTTTTTTTTTATAATTTTTTTAATTAAAAAAAGAATCAAACCATTAGTTTAATTTTCTCTTATTAATATTTCTTCTGTACATTTTGTGAGTTGATAACATTGTGTATAGGAGTCATTAAATTAAGAAATGTCAGAAGTAGATTTCCTATTATCAGCTTGTTGAAGCATATATAATATTTAATTACGTGATCAATATTTTTCAAGTAAATTAAAGTTTACTTGAGAATCGTTAGACTCTGTTGTCTAATATATGTTCAAACCGGTGTTTGATCAATTCAGGAAATGTCTTCTCATTCACTGGAGAACATGTTGGGTTGCTCGAAAGCGCAACAAGAAAGGAAACCTAGACCTCAACCAGAACAAGCTCTCAAATGCCCGAGATGTGACTCCACCAACACCAAGTTCTGCTACTACAACAACTACAGCCTCTCTCAGCCAAGATACTTCTGCAAGTCATGCAGGAGGTACTGGACAAAGGGAGGCACACTGAGGAATGTTCCAGTGGGGGGAGGCTGCAGGAAGAACAAACGATCATCATCTTCATCATCAAAGAGAAGCCATGATCAACCACTCACCAGCCTACCCGCCTTGAGCTATGACTCCAACGATCTCACTCTTGCATTTGCCAGGCTCCAAAAGCAAGCTAATGGGCAACTAGGGTTTGAAGAGCAAGATTATTCTATTTTGGGAAACTCCAATAACACTCATTGTCACTTTCTTGGAAACCCTAGCATGAGCAACACATCTGCCACATCTCCAGCTTTTCTTGATGCGCTAAGGAGTGGCTTTCTTGACACCCAGAACAGTTTTCAGGATTATTATTATGGGTTTGGTAATGGGAACATGGGAGACAGTGATAATGGCGCTGGTGTTAGTGGAGAAACGCTGCTGCCATATGGAAATCAAATGAGTAGTACAACTGCAACAACAACAGCAGTAACAGTGACAACAATGAAGCAAGAATTTTGCAATAACAACAGAGAGAGTGAGAACAGGATCTTGTGGGGATTTCCATGGCAGCTTAATGGAGACAATCACATGGTTGGTGATCTTGATTCAGCTGGGAAAGAGAGCTGGAATGGACTCAATTCATCATGGCATGGACTGCTCAATAGCCCTCTAATGTAAACGAAGAAGGCATAGGAGATTTTCTTGTTTTTATCAGACTAAAATTTTAGTTTTCTAATCCCTTTCTGTGTAATGAGATATGTGATATATCCAAATCATGCATCTCCAATTCCAATTCCAGTTTTTTTTTTTTTAAATATATTGTTTCCTACTATATTGGTTGGTAATTAAACTATAGCTTATAGAAGATATCAGATATGAGAGTTTTGTTTGCTAACAAAGTGAAGCAGAAGTTGCAGAATTGTAGCAGAAGTGATATAACATCATTTGTCCTATCTTGGTGAAAAGAGTGAAAGAATGAGAGTGATGTTTCATGGATTTATTCACAATGAACTCTCTGAAAATACTAAAAAGGTATTATTGTTTTGCAGTGATTTTGTGGTGTTTTTCAAGATATTCTATCATGATTGCTTCTTATTTTCAGGTAGATTCTAACGATATAATAATAGATTATTTAATTCAAATAATTGTATGATAATGGGTTTGTTGGGATTCATTGTTTCCAAGCATTAGAATTTCAGTGAGGCATGGGCACCAATTTCGGGATGGATTTTCCTCTTCCCACCACACCGAATCCAACTTAAGATTTGGGCGTGAGGAAATTGTTCTGCAATCACTTTGAATATTATGCACTTGCCAAGATTAATTAAAATACTAAATATTATATTGGCCGTACATTCATTTCTTTATTAAATTGTGAGTTTAGGACTCAGAAGTCAAGAAAATTTGGGGACTTCAATGATGGCAGAAGACTAAATTTAATTGTTCTCTTACTTGACTGAAATATTTTAGGAGGTAAAAACATTTAAACTTCTTGTTATGTACATAATTGTCTCATTATTGTTTGCATTATTGATACTCAAAATTACAACTTGATTCAGGAAAGTATAACTTCTTTCAGTATGTACTACAGCAAGAAGGAAGAAAGTCAATTTTCGTCAATTCTAAATTTCAAAGAAGTTACTATTTCAAATATCATTTGGGTGTTTCATAGAAGCAGTGACATTTGAGATAAGGCATTCTGGCGGGTGTGTACGTGTAGGAAGGCCGACCACTCCATAAGCTAAAAGACTACGAGTACAAGCCAAGTATTCTGGTTGGGATTGGATATAGATGGGGAATCTATAGATCGTAGTAGCACGCCAGCAGTTCATTTTTTTGATAAGGTAGATAGACTGTCCCCAATTATAGGTTAAAAAAAAAATCGGAGCTAGGGTAGGTTGAATGTGAAAAGCATTCTGTCCGGGTAACTATGTTGTTAATTGCGTGGTTTGAGAGAATTTACTGCACGTCTTACGGGCATGGCATGGCACAAGAGTAAGGTGGGTTTGCGTGCTGGTGATGCTGCCCATTGACACTTTTAACCTTGTTGGGTGGGCCACTGAGTTACTGTATTAAAGTCCAAGTTGGGACGACCAATATTTACAAATAGTGGAGCCTCGCCAGTCAAATGACACTTTTACCCTTGTTGGGTGGGCCACTGAGTTGCCTGCAGTAAAGTCCACGCCATCAATTTTTTTTTTTTTTTTTTTAAAACCTTCAGCTCTCAGCTTCATTTAAGCATTTGATTATTTCGATGGCTTTAAGTTTTGACCTCTCTGTATAGTTTTAAAAACAGAAATTAGCAAGCTCCGATTGGGTTGTTCTTGTCGGCCACATTTTATTTGGCACTTCTTCCTTGGTTTTTGCTGATGAGGCTTGAAACATAGGTGGGCTTGGGTTTCCCGATGAAGGAATTCGAGATACATACACGTAAGATCTAACATGCATTCATCATCACTGAATGGAGCTCTTGCACTCTAGGTAGGCTCATTTGGCTCCTCATTTCGGGTTTTCCTTTGATTATTTAGTCAAACACAGATGTTGGCATGTCTTTACAACTTATCTAAGTTAGGCGATAAAAAATATCTACATTAAATTTATTAAAAATCAAAAGAGCCTAAAAGCCTTTATCCACTCGAGTGGTGGTTAAGATACTCATTCTTGACTTGACATACCACCTGATTTGCTTGAAAACTTTTTATGGGGACTAATGAACCGGCACTTAGATACAGATTCACTCCGGTTATCTAAGGTTATGATCATGTTAATACATCTATTGCCATCAACGTTTTTCTCCCACTTTCACATTGTTATAGAAAAACGACTAAATCAAATGCCACTGGGAAAGCCAAACTTCAGATCAAACACTTGCTCCAAAATTCAGGAACTTAGAGAGCTGCGATTGATGCTGAATTTATCGCAACTTGGATGAAGGTTCAAGCTGGTGCAAGAGTACCACAATAAGATTTTGACGAAAAATTGGGGCATACTTACTAGTATTATGCTTAAAGTACTGTAGCCTCACTGTGACTTGTCCAGGCTCGTGAGCTGGGACCAATTACTACCATTGTTCCAGTTCACCCTATTTTCCAAATATAACTTTTGATCATATGGGCTTAGACTAGATATTCAATCCATCTCGATAATGAACACATGAAAAAAGAATTGCTTCTTCGTTACAGTTAGGATAATTGTTTAGACTAGGCTTTCCTCACCAACCCAAGAAGCAGTAGCCTGAATTTCAAGGCAATGCGAGTCTCATGCAACATAAACCAATAAAAACTATAACAGAAGAAAAAAAACAAGTTCAGGAAGTAGACGTATTTCAAAAGTAACATCAATAGAACTAAAGCGATTTTCTAATAACCAAAAAGGGGTGCACAAACCATTTCATTTAAATTGAAGAAACAAAATTCCTAGTAGTCTCAACTGTCGTAAAAATTCTCTTGATAGCAAAACACAGGAAAGATAAAGGGGATTAGGGTAAATAAACTGCTCCAAAACCATCCTGAAACATTGAAAGCAAGCGTTCAGGACCTTGGCTTCTCTTTCTTCTCCTTGAAGAGAGCCAGAAGAGAAACACCTGAAACCTTGACAACCTTAAATCTGACACCAGGAATATCTCCGACAGCATGTCCCTTTCGGCCAAATCCTGCAATTAGCACCTCATCCTGCATGACAAGCAAGCAAAATAGTTCTCAAGTCCACAACTAAGGGGAGACCAAAAAAAAAATTTTAACACAAAAAGCTAAAGCAGCATTTAAATTTCGTAATAAAACTCACATTTTCTTCGATGTAGTTCAAACAACCATCATTTGGCACAAAAGCTGCAATCTTCTTTCCATTCTTAATCAGCTGAACTCTGGCACATTTTCTAATAGCAGAGTTTGGCTGTTTTGCCTCAATTCCACTGTAATCCTCAGTCAGTTAAAAGCTTGTCAATGTCACTCATTATGCACGAAATCAAATCTTTAAAGAAAGCAAAAAAATAATATACTAAGACAAGCAAAAGACAGCACCCTACATTTTCTCAAGGACAATGCCTTTGGCATGAGAAGACCCAGCGAATGGCTTCTTCCATTCATTGCCAAGGTTGGATTTTTTATATGCCTTATCAGCCCACCTTTGATTTCTACGGTGGGTCTTCAACTTGCGACCAGCTCCCATTCCACGTGTCTTCCTACAAACAATGTCACAAAATATCAATCCATCACAAAATATGAACACAAGACTTCTCCTAATCAGCATATATCAAACAGTGAATTTAATCCAGTGGAAATCAAGTTCCAAATTGGACAATCCAGCAGAATCACCCATAACATATTCTATCACCGAAAGATTGACAAGAAGATTTTGAAACCATTGCCTTTTACTCATAAGATTACAATCACACAAAAAGCAAAAACCCTGGTCGCATACCAAAAACATTTCCAGTAAAACTCTTGAGTTGAGAAACTTAACACTACAGCATAATCAATAAAAATCATTTCCTCACATATGATATTTCATACATAAACACTAACCAACCAAATCAACTTCCACAACAATATTGTAAAACATCATTTCCAGCTCTGGACACCGCAAGAATAGAGACTAACAAAATATATATATATATATATATATATATATATATATATATATATATATATATATATATATATAAAA
>JANKKB010001293.1:12013-125276 GCA_026225775.1 Bursera palmeri
TATATATATATATATATATATAAACTTAAAACTCCCCATACCTTCATAATTCAAAAAAGAACTATCAAGTGGCCTCCGAGATATTGGTGGCTATGAATCATCAAATGGAGTTAAAGCAACCCCATCAAGAGTAGCAAACATAAATTATGACATCACCGGCCCATTATTATCCTGTCCTATAATCAATTGGATGTTTCTATTTTCACACACTCATCAAACTAAATAAACACCATCAAACAAGCATCGCATCACAGCATCAAACAGTAACAATAATCTAATCCTAAAATTCACAGAAAATAATGCTAAATCTTAGTGAATCATAACAAAATTTACATGAGTAAGATTTCATATAATAATATCAAACAGTGAAAACATGGGAGCAAAGTTTCCGGCAAAATTTAAGTTTTTTCAGAGAAAACAAACAGACGGCGGAATAAAAAAGCTTACCCCATGGTGGCAGTTCGAGAAAGCTGCCCGGCTGCTACGAAAAAGTTCGGAGGTATAGACCTGCAAGAAGTGAATGCTACTCACGCCGCCAACACCACCTTAAAACCCTAATTCTGAATTTATAATTTTTAAGAAGCCCACACGGGTTATTGTTTTAGCGTTTTAAGAGTGCCCCTTCTATTTTGTAGTTCACAAATTGGTCCTCTTCTGGTTTGTAATTTTTGTTGGGTCTGGCCAGCCCAACAAGGGCCCGTTTTAAATGTTGGAAAAAATGGTTCAATTTTTAATTTTTTTTTTTTAAAGTATAGTTTAATATTTGTCTGTGATTTCATGACCTCATGGATATTAAAGGTTATAGATTTGCTTGGGTTTATTTTTACTATATATATATATGTGCACATATATTTATGATGAGACAATTTACACCCATTGCAATGTTCAGAATATTAAATCACTCTATACACTCATTTACATAATTTAAAAAATTAAAATATTACTCTGCACACCCGTAACATTTTAAAATAGTTCATCAAATTGATCTTTTTATTTTATTTCATTAATTCTTTTTACTCTTTACACCCAATTAAATATTTTTCTTTGTTCTTACCATATCTTTTCTTCCTTACAAGCTAAAGTTTGAAAAAAAAAATTTTTTTGAGTTCACCCTCTAGAATTACTTTTTGTATTTGCTGCCCCATTAATATTTCTCTATAGAAATTAATTTTACTAGAATTATTGCTCAATAAAAAATTAAAAAAAAAAACTTTTACACCATCGCACTGCTGTCACCCCAGTTAAAAATTAAAAAAAAAAAAACATAAAAAATTCCAACAAAACACTTAGCATTCATGAGCAGCTTAGGAGCAATTTTACTGTAGGAAATCTTTCATCGTGGTAAGAGAGATTAAAGGCATATATTGCGGGAATACTGAGTTGACAAATTGAAAAAGCCTTGCTTCTAAAATGGTGAAATCTTCGTGTTACTTGTAATGAAAGTCTAATATGATCCCATAAATGCGGGCACATTGCCAAGCAGATGCATTGAACAAGGCATCATACTCACAATATCATTTGAAAATTACTTTTAAGAAAGAGATATATTACAAGCAGTGATGACATGAAAAGAGATAAAAGAAAAAGGCTTACATGTAGAAGTTCTAAGAGAACAATCAGCGGGATTTTACAGAGCAGAAGTTAGCCATTACCAGCAAACCTCAACCCATTAAAGGATGGCTCAAAATCCAGAAACATGTCTTGGGATTAACAAGTCATGAAAGATGTGATTACTTAAACCATACATATCCGTTATAATCAAAAGCAAGTGAAACTCAATTTCCGTATGCCATTAGCATAATAGGCATTAGTACAATATAAATACCACAGGATAGCAAAAAGACTCGAATAAGCTTAGTAGTTACTGCCACCACATTACTATAAGTTTGTTTGGAGAGTGCATTTTCACTTCATAACAAAATGGATTGGCTCACATTGGCTGTTCACATATTTGGAAGCATCTGCTAAGATAAGCAAAAAATGAAACACATTGTTAGGACTGGGAAAAGAGAGAAATACAAGACTCAAAAAGTAAAGTTCATTCAATTTTCACTAACATATTCCACCTGCTGGTATGGTTTCTATTTCTGTGGTTTCTTCCACAACACGCCGATTTTCTTGAGCACATTTCCATTTTTCTTCTTCAGCAAATCATAATCAATATCCTCAGAATAAGGTGAACTAATCTTTCCTGTCACATGATTATAGGCGCTGTCCAATGAGCCACTTCTCTCCATAATTTTTCCATTGTTCCCACCTGAAAGCATAGCAGCAGCTGCCTCTGCAGCCTTCCTCCATTGGTCAGACTGCACTTTTAGCCTTCTCAACTCAGCCTCTGCTTCAGAATTTGCCAGCTGTGCTGCCTCAAGCTGCTCAGCAACTCTTGCAGCCCTTCTGTTACTCTTCTCTGCCTCCTCCATTGCAAGTCCAAGCTTCGACAGGACCTCTTGCTTTGCTGCCCTTGCTGCTTCTAGTTCTGCATCCACCTCATTATTCACTTGATGTGTGTCCATTACCCTCTTGTTGATTTCCAACTTGAGCATCTCATTCTCCTCAGAAATATTCTGCAGTTCTGTCTCCTTATCCATTAAATTTGCCTTCAAATCTGCCACAGCTTCCTTGAGTTTCCTGAGATCATTGTCCAGTTCGGATTCTCTGTGGCACGACAAGTTTTTCTCAAATTTCAGGCGAAGCTCCTCATTCTCCTCTGAAATCCCCTGCAATTCAGTTTCCTTATCCATCAGGTTTGCCTTCAGTTCTTCAACATCAGATTTCATTTTGTCTAATTCTGCTTCCAGTTCAGCCTCTCTTATGCTTGACCTAGATTTTATCTCCTCCACCAATTCATAAGCACTTTTTATCTGCACTGTGCTTTTTATTTGCTCTTCATGGAATTTAGCCTCACTAATCTCGAGAGCAGATCTTAACCTTCCCACCTCTGACTTTAAACTAGAAAGCTCTTCTTGAAGTTGGTTTGACTCCCTTGTCTTCTGAATTTCTTCAATTTCTTGCTCAAGTTCATGATCACTAGCACAATTTTGAGAAAGGTTTCTGCTAGCTTTATTCATGTCTGCTTCAAGTTTGCTAACAAGTCCTTCTAACAAGTTTACACGTGCCCTTGACTGGCCTAATTCTGAAGCAATGGAGTTGTAAGCTTCAGTAGCTTTCATACCATCTGCCCTCAGTGCCTCAACAGATTTTTTAGCAGTTTCAAGTTGCATCAGAGTTTCACTAGCCAATGCTTGCGCCTGAGTTTCAGATTCTTTGCTTTCCCTTAGCTGGTTTTTCATGCTCTCCACAAGAGAAAGAGTTTCCATCAGATTTTGTTTCAAGCTCTGGAGCTCTGCATGTGCTGATTCTGCATGTTTAGTCTGTGCAGCCTCAGATTCAGCTAGCATATCAAGCTGAGCTTTAAGCTGTTGAATCTCATTCAAAGCAGAGGCCAAGGCAGCTGAGTCAAATGAGTGCTGCTTCTGGACAGCCTCGAGCTCAGACTGCCAAGAGTGGTCAGGTTCTTGGGAGATGTTCTGCAGCTCAATAACAGGAGCTTCCTCAGACCCAGACAGCTCCAGAACTTGCTTTTGGGATTCCTCAAGCTTCAAAGACATGGCTAACAGTTGTTTCTTGGAATCTTCTGCCTCTTGCTGAGCTTGATTCTTCCATGATTCAGATAAACTCAGCTGATCCTTTGCCTTCTTCAAATCCTCCTGAAGTCTAGAAATCTGAGATTCCAATTCAGATATTCTGCTTGGCCGCTTCTTCTGGTGCAAGAATGAAGAAATTTTGAAATATTCAGCAGATTTTAATAGAACTAGCTTAATAACCATCAAGTACAGTAAGTAGTGCAAACATATTAACTTCAAACTCTAAAACTATGGCACTTATTTTGATACTTGTGAGAAAAAAAAAAGGACTGAAAGTACAGGTGATACTCTGTGGAGTATAAATTTCATAAAATAGTTAAGAAAGTACAATCAAATCACATAAAGGTAGAAATATACAGGAAAAGAACAGAAAGTTTACAGTTTACAAGGCTTAAAATGTCCTAATCCACAGAAAACAGGGAGAAAAGATCGCCCTCTGTGGAAGGAATTAAATCATTTCACTTTCCCAACCTCTTTCAACTACCTGTAGTAAATATTTGACCAAATTCTTTCAAAGACCCATAAAAATTAACAATCAACTTAATGAAGGACCAGATGGGCTCCTTGGCCATAACCATACAAAGAAAAAAGAATTCAATACCTATTTAATTCAGTAAACTACTAAAAGTAGGGAGCTAGTCCTAGTGACCATAAACTAATTATTTCCCGAAATTTACTAGGAAATTATATTTAGCATTTAAAAGAAACCTTTAATATGCAAAACCCTTAATGTTAAAGCTATTGTACTATTCTACAAACTAATCTCGAAAACTGCAATTGTCAGATTATGTAACTGTAGCACCATTATTTAACTCCATTATGTCAAGTACCTCGGTCGCTGGGCTTCTGGGTGACCTGCGTTCAGCAACCTTAGGGCTTCTCTCTCTTGGTGTCCTACAAGTTTGATTTGATGAAGATGCAGACTTGGTCTCCAATGCAGTTGTACTGAGTTGCCGTACAGCTCGAGGAGAGACCTTTTGGGGGGCTTCTGAGGAGCTACTTTTACTATCATAAGCAGAAACAAAGATGAAAGATATCAGCATTCACATTAATAATAAACAAAACATTGAGATATGAACATTGGGATTGGCTAATCTGCCAGGAGTCTCAGTAAATTGTAATTTAAAAAAAAAAAATTGGAAGCCCACATAATTCATTCTGTCATCATAATTTATTAGAATCACACTATTCCCTACTTCCCATGAAAACCATTAGTTTCTACTATGTACCTTGCAATTGTGAAATACCAATCAACAAGTGATGCATTTGAGTCTAACTTATAACAGTTAGGAAAAAGGGAAAAACGCCAGGTAAAACAAAAGCATTACTATTGCCTAACTAGCAGGCAAGGAAACTGAAGCGACAACTTATGATCTTAACAAAGTTTAAATCCTAGGAATCGACAAATAAACAAAAATTTAATTAGTTATTGTCATAGTATAGAGCCCTGTATGGTAGCGTTACTCCATTTATGAGTCCCCCAAATGGGACCCAGCACATGCTCAAGTAAATGCAAGAGGTAAGGTATATACCTTAATCTTTGTTTTGATGCTGAAAAAAGAACAAATGCAGCTCAAGACTCTCACAGGCAAGTTATATTAGTGGTAGTTTGATGGAGAAAGCCTAATTAAGAATTCTGTACCGAATTCACCACTCAGTGAAGAGTATGATGCATTATGGATATTTCCAGAAACAAGACAAACTAAAGCAATTACAAAAAGGGTCAAGAGTTAAAAGAATATCAAGGAGACGCTCCCACAACCAGAATATGAACACATATGAACAACAACCATCAATTTCCAGCACAGAACTTCACTGTGCACCTTTCATATTCATTAAACCAAATTACTATATATGGGAAACTGAGATAAGAATTCACAAGTTGCCTGAAATATTATAAAAACAAAGAGAAGAAGCAGTCATAAAGGCATCAGCCGTCACGACTTACCTTGTTTTTGGGGTCAGCATAATGTAATAAGCCTTCTAGGCACAAAGTGAAAAAGAAGGATTTATTTGTGCTTCAATGCTGCCTGACCCACTACCCCTGGAAGAGATCAGAAAATATCACAAGCTGAGACAAGAGAATCCAATGCGAAACTGCCAATGTGCATGAAGAAATTAAATGGGTTCATGAAGGACAACTACTCCTTATTATCACCACATATGAAGCCATAAAAGCAAAAAGATATATTAACTAATATCAAACTTACCAAAACAGAGATAAATAAATAATAAACAACCAATCGAGAGTAAAAGAAAACTCTCAAAGACATGGTCAACATAACAGTAAAAGCAATCCTCATCCTACAAACTGAATGCTACCCAAGTTCTACCATGCTCATAACTCATTACACTCCGGACCCATGAGGACCTACCGCTTCGGAGACAAATAGTGACAAAATCTCAAAAATGCCCCTACTCCAAAGACAACAGACGGTAAAAATTTAGTCTCATGAATGAAAAGGGCATTGTGGTAATATAGCATGCGGAAGTTTCTGCCTCCATTGTCGCCGTGAAATAAGGCCATTACACAGTGATGCTAATAAAAGTATGATGTGGGGCTATCAATTACAAGAACTCAAAAAAAAATTTGAAGAACCGCTCAAAGTTCAAACCTTTTTACTTTCTCTACAGATAGCTTGAAAACATAAACAATCTGTTTGTTTCCAAGGAAAATATTTTCTAAGAAAATTTCAGTAAGGAGAGGGAACAAGAAAATTAACTAATTCCATGACAAATCACAAACCTCATATAATCTCCAAAGAAGATCTAAAACAAGAAGACCAGAAACCAGCTAAAAGCTCTCATGTATATGCAGAAAACAGAAGTAAACAATGCAGCTTAAAAACCCAACACAACAAACAAGATTGAATTTTTACTCTTCAAATGACTTGATAAAGTGAAAAGGGAAAGTATGAAATGTACAAATCAACCTTTTTGAGATTCGCTTTGCTTCAAAAAGTCTGGTAAAAAGCCTGAAATCTTTCAGCTATGGAGCTCCAACTCCAACACACAAGTTACGTTACTTTTGCAGTAATTAAAAGAAGAAAAAGAGTTTCAAACACAGCATCATTACCCATCAAAAAGGAAAAGAAGAAAATTTAACTAAGCTAAGAGAATCCTTACTGAACAAACAAAGCATAACATAACCAGAGTTTAGTTTAGTAGAAGAAAAAGAGAAAAAATATATACATAAAACAACAAACAAATGTAGTAGAAAAATAGTGGCATTGGTTATAATAGTTAAGAGTCTTACCGAGCAGAAGTACTTTGGTGGAGAAGTGCTTTTGGGTGTTAGAAACAGACAGATTGGAATTGGAAGCCGAAGAGTAGGAAAGAGCTGTGGTGTGGTTTGCTCTGCTTCTTGTATGCGCAGTTACCAAGACACTCTTTTATCTTTATTGCTTTTCTTGTTTGTATGGTTTTTTGGACGCTTTGAGGTGCCAGTAGAGAGAGTAGATAGAGACTTGAAGAGAATCGTGTCTCTCTGTCGTTTTGAAAACTTAATTATTTATTTAATTAATTAAAAATGTTTGACCAATGAACCGCAACATACATGACCATACAGTGTCGTTTTATTAATCCGAATCATGAGTTAATGACTAATTTCACTTCATATTTGCCATACATAAATTCAACCCATTTGAATATTCATAATCTTCTATAAATTATAGATAATTAAAGTTCAATTACATTATTATTATAAATTAACTAATATTCTTGCCATGTCCCCCCTCTAGTGATTAGAGTAGAATTGTCAATTTGCAGGCATGCCAAATTGAGATTCGATTTCATCTGGGGCAATATTATTATGGTATGCTATTGCTTTCTTAATAGCTTTTCCGATACCTACTCCAATCTCATTATAAATTGAGACTTTGTATAATCTTTGTTCACATGCACTTGGCGCACTCATAAGTCAAAATTGGGCCAACTAACGCAATAGCTAACCCTAAATAATGAATTAGTATATATATAAAAAAAAAAAAAAAGTTCAATTTTAACCTTTTGTACATTTCATAAGAGTAACTTTGATTTACGCATTCAATTGAAACTAAAGGTGAAAAATTATGTAGAATTCAATTTACTCGAAATAAATAGAACCCACGATTTCATTATGTGGACAAAATGAACGTTTAATTCATTTGCACATTGAAAGAGAATTGAGATCCTTGAACATGTTAATTGATGGCGTGAGGGCACATTGTTATCATTCTTCTCGACCGGCAGGCTACACTAAATGAATAAAATAGCACGAATATTTGATGGTGGACCACACTTTGTTTTGGAAGCTTTTTTTATTTTATTTGATGTATCATCCATCCCTTGGTCAATTTTATTGGTTAGATGTTTATGGCTGCAATAAGTTGCGACGTTGCGTTGGTAATCGGCACTGACGTTCATTTACCTTTGGCATATCTAACTTCTTTATGAACCACTTCATGTTATATGCTATGCAAATGCATCAACAGTTATTGTAACCTAACATTCAACAATCTTACCGGTGACATGCATCTAAATTGATGGTCATTAATTTAATTTAATTTAATTTTTCTTTAGTTATTTATTTAATAACCGAGGACTTTTCAGTCTTTAATATACGACACATGTCAATTTAACGATCTATCAAACTGTGGGTCATGGTATCTAAATTTTAAACCATTAATCTAATTTTTAAACACTTCATTTTAATATGGGTCATTTTCGTAATTTTCTATGTGGACAACAAGATGCATCTTCATTGTCTTTGAAGTCCCTTTGGGCTTTCCAGTAAGCCTAGTTTTCTTGGTGCGTTAGGCCTATTAATGCCAGACTGCACATCGCCTACATTATCCAAACGGGCCTTACGGATTATATGCTATTTACGACTCCTTGCTATGCTTCAGAAATTGGCTGTGATGGGATGGGCGTCATGTATGGATGCAGAAGCTGACGATGATAGATCAGGATGACATTATAGCTTTCCACGTTCATCAAATGCATTCACGCATACCTCATGGGGCGGTCAGGGCTCAACCACTGGCGGGTACCACAAATCAATCAATAATTGGACAGATCCTAACATGTACATCTCTTCATTTCGTTTCCTCATTCATCTAAACATACGACATGGCTACTCATCAATTCATTCACTCACACCCTATCATCTTTCGTGACTCCATCGTATTAAAACAAACAAATTAGAGAAAAAAAATAAGTTTTATTACTTATTAACAAGTCTATAAAATATTGATTTTATTGTGAATCTCACGTCGCTCACGAACGCGTAGAAAAATGATTTAAATAGAGTTAGTAGGCCTTTTATGATACATTTTAGATTAAATGTCCATAAACAAAACCGTGTAGTCTGATAGTACCAAAGTAGATAATATCATATTAAACTATTTATAACACCTTATCAGTAGAGAGAAGTGTGTTGTGAATCTCAGGGCTAATAGGTAAGGAAGACAAGGGAGATGTGTGGGCTAGTGGGCTAATAGGTAAAGGCGATGAGAGAGATGTGTTGTGAATCCTACATCGCTCACGAGTGTGTAGAAAAACAATTTAAATAATGTAACACGTTTTGGATTAGGAGTCTATAAACAAAACAGTGCGACCTGATAGTGCCAAAGCGAACTGATAATATTGCGACCCGACAGTGTCAAAACGGGTAATAAAAATATTTGATGGTTATTGATATTTGACATTTCAATAATTTGTTTTTGATATATCGAATTATATCATTATATGAAGTTAAGATTGTGATTGAAGTTGTCCTCTTGGGACTTTAAAACCGAAAGATTGTGATTGAAGTTCTCCTCTTGGGACTTTAAAACCTACCAGCCTTAATCTACTTAGAATACACGCTACCGTATTCACCAAGTAATTAACAAACAACTTTCAAGCGAACGGTCACGTTTCCTTTTACCATGGAACAAGTTTTCAAAACTTTTTATTTATAAATGGGTGGCACTCTATCAACACAAAAAATTTCATTTACACTTTTTTTAAGTATATTTAACACTGTTTTTTTAAATTTATTTTTATTTATAATATATTGATAATTTTTAAAATAAATTAAATATATTAATATTTTTTATATTAAAAATAAATTAAAACAAATTTTTATTAAAAATTAATTAAACAATCTATTTATAAAAGAAATATATTTATTAAATAAATTACATTGATGAAAAATAAATTTTTATTTTTGGTAGTAATTTTTTTATTAAATATAATAATTAGTTATTAGATTCTATTAAGTTTTATTAAATAATTTATATTTTTAGATAAAAAATTAATATAGTGAGTATACTTTTAAAGAGTAGATGTGAAAAATACTTCAATAAGGGATTCTTTTATAAATTTTAATTATTTTAAATTGAAATTAAAAGTTAATCTTATTACTTGATAACTGATAAGTTTGACTTGACCATAAGCACCGACCAGTTCTTTCGGGGGGGAAATAACAATAACCCCCCAATTAAATTTGAAAAAAACACCCAACCCCATATTTTTACTAAACTAACACTTACCCCCTAAATACCCCTAAAAAACTAACACTTACCCCCCCCAAATATTTGAGGGGTAAGTGTTAATTTTGAGAAAACAGTGATAATTTTTTGGGGGATAAGTGTTAGTTTAGGAAAAATGTGGGGTTAAGTGTTTTCTTGAAATCTAATTGGGGGGTCAGAGTAAATTCCCCGTTCTTTCGGTGGGCTACACCTGAACTTAAGATAAACTGGGTCCACCGATAATATCTCAGTCGATCTCCACGGTTGCTTAACATCACATCAACTACTTCTCGACGGTTTCATAACTACAGTGCTCTGTACTTGGCAGCAGGGAATTTCAACCGTACAAAAGTAGGGAAAAATAATATTTTATATAAATATTGTTATTTTTATTCTCGTGTCAAAGTTATCTTTTTATTTGACCGTGCAAAAGTGGGGGTAAAATCGCTTAGTCTTTAGTCTTTATAAATATTAAAATATCTTAAATTCAAAAACAACGAAAATGAAAGAATAAAGATTGCTCCCTCGCAAATTCAAATTCAAATCTCTTTAATATATCTTATTGGGCCTTACTCTTGTTTTATAAATCAATGTATTATCTTGATATGTATTGATAAATTTCTTAGAATATATAACATAAGAGTTCAATGAATTAATCGAGATATATATAAATTAATTCAAACATTAATAATTAAAAAAATAAAAAATATATTGAACAAGTAGTTATTGGTAACGTTTGAACAATGAGAGGCATAAGACATGGACCATGATGTGTGGGAAAGTTGGCTCCTATCAATTTACTAATATATATTTATTTTTTAATTAAAAATTTACATGCAATATTGATAATAAAAAGGACAAGGTTTTGCGGTCTCAAATTTCTTAGATAACAATATTAAAAAAACGAATACATGACTTGGTGGGTTAGGCAAAGGCGTCTCTGTCAATTGGTACCTTTAATTGTGCCTGAGATTTTGTAAGGAGGAAGACAACAGATCATTTTTAATTAAATATTTGATGTGGTCAATAAATAAAAAATCATAAAACATCAAAATAAATTAAAATAGGTTATGAGATTCATATAATAAAAAATAATTCAATTAGATAATAAAAATAAATTAAAATTTTACTAACAGTCAAAACGATGTTGCATTTTTGCTTGCTTGTTTGCTAATATCTCTTTTAATTCGCAATGTTTTATAGTTTATGTGAAACCATTCACATGCTGACAGATTTATAGTAACGGCCAATAATTATCATTCACACCGAGAGTCAAAATCAAAACGAGTAATGAAAGCAACTTAATAAATATCTTCGTCGACCACCTGCTTTTGTCCAAAATTTGATTAATGATGAAAGGATTCTGAGTCTCTGATCTTTCAACAAATGGTTCCAACCATGGCCATCCACCACATGATGAGAGAAAAGAATTCACGATTCAATGAGTCAAAATCAGGAAAACATTGTTAATTTCCTGTAACTGTCACTTCGTAATACAGTATTGAATAGAGAGTTATAATTCTTTTTAAAAAGTGAATTCGCAAATGATAAATAAATTATAGGCAATTCAATAAGTTGAAATAAATGTGAAAAAGCACTAAACTAAGAACACCCTGCAAAAAAGTAATTTTAATGTGTATTTAAAGGATTAAAAATTATTTTTTTATTATTAAAATTATAAAATATAATAAAATTATTAATTTAATATAATTTTTAAGATAGACTAATGGTTAAAAAAATAAAAAATTATAAATTTTGAGAACTTAACATGTGTTATTAGGACTTACATTGAGACTATGTTACAAAAACTAAATAAAACTTTAAAAATTTAAATATTATACTCAAAATTTAACAATTCAATATATAGATAAGATTTTTTTTAATAATCAAACATTAGCGTTTGACACATAATAAGTTTTGAGCATAACTAATAAATATTGATTATCGAATATTAAAAATAAAATAATAACTTTATTAATTTATCCAATATAATTATAATTATAAGTTCAAGGTATTAAAAATTTTTTTTATTTTAATTTTATATATTATTTAATAATTATTTTATTTTTTTAATTTAATTATAAAAAAAGTTATTGAGTTGATATTTTTTTATTGTAAATTATAGTAAATCAATAATGATTTAATAGTATATAAAATTTAATAAAAAAATTAAATTAATAGACTGAAAGTTTAATTGATAATTTTTATAATTAAGTCTTATTAGATTGGTTAAAATATTCTTAAAAAACTTTTGAAAAGTTCGTCGGTTTTTCTAGAGCTTTTAGTAGTACTGTACTTCCAGCCACGTGTTGTTATGCAAAACGAGTACACTTTATCTGCTCTACGAACATCGCAACAAAACACATCAAACCTCACCACCCTATAAATAAAGGCATCACCACCTGCTACGAGCGCGTCTTTCTATGTAATAACTTACAAGCAAGAACATAAACAAATAAGTAGTACGCTTAACCCAGTTTCAAGTCTCTGCATAATCGAAACTCAGAGAAGAAAGTCCAAACTCAGGGAAGAAAGAAAGAAAAAAAAACCATCTCTAGAGAGAGCTTCAAGGTTTCATCATCCAGCAAAGATGAGAACAACCAACCACTTGATAGGGCTACTGAACTTCCTAACCTTTCTGCTATCCATACCAATCCTTGGTGGTGGCATATGGCTGAGCAGCAGAGCCAACAACACGGACTGCCTCAAGTTCCTGCAGTGGCCGCTGATCGTGATCGGAGTGTCCATCATGGTCATCTCCTTGGCAGGCTTTGCTGGGGCGTGTTACCGCAACACTTTCCTGATGCAAATATACCTCTTTGTGATGTTCTTCGTCATTGCAGCTCTTATTGGGTTCATTATCTTTGCCTATGCTGTGACTGATAAAGGGTCGGGCCGGGTGGTCACGAACCGGAACTACTTGGAGTATCATCTGGAGGACTACTCTGGGTGGCTGGAGGAGCGTGTGGATAGTAACAGCTACTGGGGCAAGATCAGTTCTTGTATTAGAGATTCAAAAGTTTGTGGCAAGATGGGCAGGATTGTTGGTGGTGTTCCTGAGACTGCTGATATGTTTTATTTGAGGAAGCTTAGCCCTATTGAGGTATGCCAAATTGCAAAATTCTCTTTCATTTTCCATCTCTTTCTATGATATTGTTTCGTTGTTCAAGGTGTAGATTCAAAAAAGTTTCGTTTTTCTCATGATTTTTGTGGTTATAAAGGCCTGAAAAGTTGAAGATTAAGCGAGTACTTTGTTTAGAGGTAGATCTAATACATCCTGTACAGATATTTATTAGGCTGTAATTAGTGTTAAGTTGATATTTTGTACTGTAATTTTGGAAATTTGGTTAGGCTTGCAAAGGTTAGTAGCTTCAACATCACTGGACCATACTGGGCGGTGGCTTCATTAGTGATGTTCAAAACCGAATGATTATTTTTCTCGTCAAAATATCAGATGTGGGTAGAGTTATACATCAATGATAGTGGGGCCAGATGGGCATGGGCATAGGCTCCAGAAGACTCAACGATGTCCTTCGCAAATCTTAGTAAACACCATTATTTCTTACTTTTTTTCTTTATTTAGTCTGTGTTATTTGAGGTTGGCGAAACGGGTGGTCTTGTGACTCGTCTCTTTTTCACTGAGGACCAAAATAATTAAAGAAAGAATGTTCTATGTTACTAGAGAGTCTTGGGTAAACTTTTTTGCCTTATCAACATGCTATTCTCTCTTTTTAGGTGGAGTAGCCTTTTTCCTTACTTTTCTCTTTTGTCTGCTTGCTCACTTAATCTGAAATAAAACCAAATGTAAAGTTAAAACAAAGTTGGAATCCTGTTGCTTTCTGATATAATTATTTCTATTCCTTTTCTGTTATTTTCTCAGCGACCAAACATTCATGATTTAATTGCTATTTAGGACAACTTAGACCAAGTGCCAAACCTTAAAGTAACATGCTGGTGCCATGTTCCATGATTCTCCTCAGGCTTAATGAAATGGCTAGCTACTTCTATTGAATATAATTTTGTGAGATCTAGGTCCTTTTAGTGAAACAATTATCAATGCTGTTTTCTTTCGCTTAATCCAGAAATTAGAATAAGGTAAAAATAATTTAATATAGTGGGTCATCATCAACCCCTTTCATGTTTTTATTTTTTAATTTTCTGATGTTGATCATCATTCAATTGTCTTTTTGTGATGCTGCTACACTAATTTCTTGCATATAATAATGGTAATGACTAGACAGGATGTTTATCATGATGTGGTTGTTGTTGTTGTGATTGATAGATCAATCAATTGGATCCACTTCATCAGCATTAGATTAAGTTGCTGATATGAATATCCCCATCTTTGATTCTCAGAGAGAGACATTATCTAATTTGAATTTTCAAAATCTAAAAGGTTCCAAGTTATTTGCACTATGAAAAAGTAAAGATACTGTATAGCACCCACATAAAGTAGAAGAAAAAAGGTCTTGAGAATTATTCCAAATTCAAAAAGATATCAAATTGTCCCCATCTATTATCTAATGTCTGTATTTCTAAGAATATATTACTGGCAGTACTTTCAAGTTTTGTGTGACAAAATATCAAATTTCCTATACTTTCTGTGCAGTCTGGTTGCTGCAAGCCCCCAACAGAGTGTGGCTATGTCTATGTCAATGAGACATTTTGGAATTATGGAGGAGGGCTGGTGGGTGCCAACCCTGACTGCACCAGTTGGAACAATGACCAAACGCAACTGTGCTATCAATGTAACTCTTGCAAAGCCGGTGTACTTGCCAGCCTCAAGAGGAGCTGGAGGAAGGTCTCGGTGATCAACATTGTTGTGCTAATAATATTGGTGATCATTTATGTGATGAGCTGTGCAGCTTTTAGGAACAATCGCCGAATGGATAATGACGAACCCTATGGTGAAGCCAGGATGACAAAGGCACAACCTAGTAGGATCCAGCTTTAGCTAAAATGGAAAGCAACTAAAACATGGAAAATTAGTTTATCAATATTGTAATTTGAGCTTTCGATTTTCCATTAGGCTAGCTTGTTTCAGATAACTTGAATTTTTGAAACGTTGGCTGTATGTGATGTGTTCAAAGTAATGTATTTTTACTTAGACCTTTATTAAAAAATGGATACAGATTTCTGCAGATCTACATTTACAAGTTTTTTCCTAGACGTTCTTTGGCAAAAAGTTTATTCTGTTTGAATATTTGCGGAAACCAATAAGAGATAGCTACAAGCTACCGCTTGCTAGTTGCTGACGTGAATTGTAGTGAAAAGAAGAGATACTTGCTCGTGTGAATACTGAAGTAATTGAACAATGCCCCAGAAGGAGAAACAAATAGCTCGAGTCAGAGGCAGGCAGCATACACTTGAAAAGTGATGAATCACCACCTTTACTTAAGTATTATAGGAGGAAAAGAGAAAAGGGTAAGGTTGGGAATTAAGTTTGTTGCAGGGGTAAGTTAGGAAATATAGAATAAAATGCAGTTAGTGAGCTGGAGGTTAGTTAGAGATTATGATTGAAAAGGAGGTGAAGGACGTGGAGGGAGGCAGGCATGATTTTGTAAGCAAAAGTTGTCACTRGAGGTCCTAGCCCTCGAAGCTAGTTGTTCTTATTGAATTCTGAGTATTTCCATAATTCTTGATTATCTCTTAATTCTTAGCTGTCTACTCTTCTTGGTTTATCATTTAGCTGGTTGTTTTGTTTTGAGGCCCTAACAAAAAGATACCTGTAAGATTTATAATTAATATATGATGGCCCTGTGCTTGCACGTTCTAACCTCGTGCACGCATTAAAGAAGAAACTTACAGTAAAATATGAACAAAATTTTGGCATCGATTTTGGTCAACTTTTTAACAAAGGGAACGTGATTGCTGCATGAGCAGATAAAAGAATCACATTAAGAAACGAACATGAGAAGGGGTGCACACATGATTCATGAGATCATATCATGCACACGAACCTGCAACAGTGTGTCGAGAAAGACAAGGAAAGCAGAAGATGTGCTCAGATCATGGCTCTTACAGCTGACAAGATCTCACTATTTATAACCGTAGCCCAACAGCCCATTTTTGCCTCCATTGAAGACAAAATTACCTTTTCAAAGTTCCATGCGAAAGAACAGAACCTCAGAGATCTCCTGCTACTGAAGCAGGTCTTTCAAATCAATATCACTTTTTAGGGACTAATTAATCCTATTTATTTAAATATTTGATGTAAAAACCCTTGTTAAAGGGCTTTTAAGTATTTCAAAGAGTTTTGTCATCATAGAAAGCAAGATTGACATTAGCTTAACACAAACAATGGCTGTCCATGACTCCATTGTATGTTAAGAATTATTATTATTATTATTATTTTTAAAGTTAATGATTGATTAAATGATAAGGGTTCTCTTGACTAGTTCTTGACAATTAAACACTATCAACTCGAAACTTTCAATATCCAGTTCATGATAGACACATTCTTAATAAATAATATATTAATTATTTTGTTTCATTTTTGTATTATACATTTTTATTTTAGATTACATTTAATTTATTAGGATTTGTACATCTTAATTAATACATATTTGATACCTCTACTCAATATTCTATTGGTAAATTAATAATAAAACTTAATTATACTAAAAAACCATCTTGAGCCAGGACATGGATCACCATAACTGAAAGGAAGGATAATCGAAGTATGAGGAGAGTACTCCAGCATACACCCTTTATATACTTTTTATACAATAAATAAAAGACCTCATAGGTTCATTTATAAGTACAATGAATTTCAGATTTGGGCTCAGGTACATTTGCTATCTATTATTGTAAAATTATGTGCCACCAAATGCGTTTCTGCTGCTATTGCTGTCAGAACTACGTGGAAACCTCTTGGCTCTTGTTATAAATTTCTTCATCGCATGAAAATCCATGGTCAAAACCTTTTGTAGTGCTTTCCGAAGTTTTATTCCCAATTCTCTGTAAAAAGAATTGATGGAAAAGGTGGATAAATCTAAGATAAGATGGATGCTTATACAACAGCTATAATCTATCCGCCATCCTGGCTTTCAAATTTTGATGCTATGCTATCCAAAAATTTTGAAAACTTGTTTATGAAAATATCAAAACTTTTAGTACCATTCATCATTTACAGAGGCTTCCTTAAGAGGTTTGGAACCCTCTTTACCTCATTTAGTGAGGAATCACTCTGTAGTTCCAGTTCACGTATTTGTTGCATCGTCATCCCAAACCATTCGTCAATCCAGCCAAAGCAATTCCGGTGACTTTCTATAAAAAGAGCCCTTTCGCCCTAACAAAATAAATTAATACTTACTTAAATTCAGTCAAATTTATATCCATATAAATAAATAGAAGCATAGGTGTTCAACCAGAGATAAGACACTAGAAGAAAGGCGCATAGGTATTCAACCAGGGATAAGGCACTAGAAGAAAGGCGCATAGTTATTCAACCAAGGATAAGACACTAGAAGAAAGGCACATAGGTATTCAACCAGGGATAAGACACTAGAAGAAAGGCACATCCAAGCTGATACGAAGATGATGAGGATGGTCTTAACAATTCTGCATGACGGAACTCCAAGAGGAAAAAAAAAAACCTACCAATGCAACATTTTTAGGGTGATCATTCTTTTGTCAATTACCTTTCATCTTTTGACATTTTAGACTTACAGTCGAAAGAGTATATTTATTCACTGTCTACTCAGCCAGACTGTGCTTGATTGATGCACCCAATACAGGTAAATCCCGTTTTGAGGTACAAAGGAAGCACTTAGTAGACTGTAATATAAGTAGAGTTTCAATCGATTATATAAGTCGAGAAGATATTTACCGCCAACAGAGCTTGTTCAAGTCGATAACCAAAACCCCAGTATGGTGCATCTATAGTGACCAATTTATATGCAGTCATAATGGGATTACACCTGTCCTGCAAATGTTTAATATAGACAAGATATATAACACATTCAGAGAAAGCAAAAGAAACTCCAAATTAATCATTTCATATATTTATATTTAGATATAACATGATACCAACCTGCCAGCCCTCTAAAAGTGGACCACGGTTGGTTCTCTTTGATTGGAATTTAGAGAATTCTATATTGTTACTTCCAATAGCATAACTCCAATAATCTGTTGCAGTTGAAGCTATATCAAGAACTTCAACCTGTCTGGCTGCAAGTTGTTCTTTGCTCAAGTTATGCACCTAATTTGTCAGCTTCACAGTTAAGAGATGCCAAAAACTTGCAAGAAAGGCAATAGTAAATAATTCACTTCCCATTCACGAAAATTTAAATCTTGGAACTTGGTTAACCTACATTTTCTGACTGCCCGTTATCAGCTTTATGAATGGTTTCAACAGTAAGACTGAATCTGGTAAAGTATGGGCACTGCAGAAATACAAAATCGGAGTTGATTGTAGTAAGTAAAAATTGCATCCATGAGGTAATAAGTTTATAACTAAAATGACTAAATTATTACCTTGATTACTGGGGAATGCCGCATCCATTTGCAAAATAATAAAAGCATGTTAATACAAGTCCCAAATGAAACATGATACAGAAGAATAAGCAGAAAGTGCAGCAAGAGAATAGGTTAACCAGTTTTGCATCTTGGATATGCATTCCAGGCTTCCTCTTGCATAACTAGAGCATCTACCGGGGCAAAAGTTGTAAGCCAAGCAGGTGCTTTGCTGCAAGCCGAAGTGTACAAAATAAGAGATTATAGACCTAGAGTTTAAAACCTTTTTCCTCAGAAGTCAAGAAATATTCTGTCCCACAAAACATAGAGATAAAGAAAAGAAAACAGAAAAATAAAAGGCCCCAAAAGATATGTAGGGAAAACAATGATTCATGAATACTGCAGTAGATTTTAAGAGCCAAAATTCCGAGAGGTACATATCTTTTGCCTCTGAAATAAAAAATCAGAGATGCCATTCCAAGTAACTAAAATTTTAAAGGATAGCCAGATAATAAACAAAGAAAAAAGGGAAAAAGGTAAAGTGATTGTAGTTGGAAGGAGCTCTCCGCCAAAGATGAGCCATTGCACTGCCATCCTAAAAGAAATAACAGTTCAAACAAGCCAATTGAGCTATCTTTGACACAAAATAGTCTTTTTTCATCCATGTAATATCCAATTGTATAAGTTCACCACANACCCCCCCCCCCCCCAAAAAAAAAAAAAAAGAGTTTTAAGAAATAAGCGGAAGGAAGGATCTAGCAACAAGTACATTACGATGCATAAACTCAAAGATCAATGAACTTTACAAGACAATTGCATTCAACATTAACTCCTACACCAAAATCCAAATCATTTAAATACTTATTATAATCCTTCAATTGCATCCACACATACAATCACAATTACTTTAATTTTTAATTGTAAATGCATCACACCTGCCGTGATTGCCATTAATCATGTTGCAACCTAAATTACATTAAATAAGATTTAGTAAGAAGCATTGGAATCAAATAATTTCAAATTTAAAATCCCTTTTTCTCTTTTAAGTTTTTTAAACATAATGGTGGTTTCACTTCATCTAATGGTAATATATTACCCATTTATCCGGGTGAAAGTAAGAAGTCTCAAATAGCTTTATACTAAGGTCATGCTGCAGCCTGCAGCAACCTTAACAAATTCAAGGTAAGAACACAATTGTTGCAGATTAATTTCTCCTTATTAACTCAGTGAATTACCTTTGTAATCGATAAATTTTAGATGTATATTGACCACTACCATATCCATCATCTTGAAAGGGTCGGTTCTCCAAGACTTCCACACCCTCATCACCACTTGAGCTCTGCTGCTGCATCTTCATGACCATGTACATCTGTGCTATCTGGTACTGAAATCCAAAAGACCCCAAAAATTCTGTTACAAACTAACACGACTAAACCATAAAGAAATCACAATATTTTAAATTCAATTAACTTGCTTTACCTCTTCTATCGACATGGGCATGACCACTCGACTTCACAACCGAATCCCATATCGGAAGGATACGAGTTAAGGAAATAACAGTTAGTCAAACAGAAAGAAACTTGTTTCATGAAACTAGAAACACTTGTTCCAGTCAACAGAAAATTCAGTTAAAGCTGAAAATTTTAAACTTAAGATGATCTCTTAATCCAAAAAAAAAAAAAAAAGTATAGAAAGAGGATACAATTCTTTGATTTGAACCATTTGCAGCGACTTCTTGTGCAAAGGCAGAGGCAGAGCCAACGAAGAAATTGAATAAAGTAGGAAGCTGAAAGCGAAGCGATGGCAAAAAGGAGAGGCGAAGAGAAGATTAAAGCAGAGAGGTTGCCAAAAGGAGAAAGAAAGTGAATATGAGCGTTGGAAAATTAAAAGAGAGACAGCGCAAGCCTTCGTAGAGTCCTGGTTTGGACACACATGACATAAACAGTCGAAACGATGCGCATACGCGAGCAACTTATATTACACGTTTACGAACAGTCCCGTCAATTGTCAACGTGTTCTTCGTTTTGACTTCACGATTGGAAACCTTTTTTTTCGATGGTAACGATGTCGTATAATGTAGCCATGTAGGTCAGGACGTTACGCGTTGCTTAACGTTGCCGACTTCTGCCGCTTTGGTCGGCTTTAGATTTCTATTTCAATTTGAAGACAATAAAGATTAAATTATAATTTCAGAACTCTTTAATCGAGTTTTAAACTTCTTAGGTCTCATAGATTACTTTGTTGTTAATAATATTAAAATTGATTTTAGTTTTAATTTAATGATTTTTATTTTATTGAGAGGTGACAGATATTTTGCTTTTTTTGTTTAAAAAAAAAACAAATCCACAGCTAAGAGGATAGGGTAATCTGAATTTGAGTTAGGTTCTAATTCTATTTACTCTAAGCTTGAATATGAAAATTTTCTAATTCTAGTGTGAAATAATAAAAATAAACCTAATTCCAATAAAAAATAAATAATTATTAAACTATTATTCCTAAAATCAAATCTATTTAAAAGGAAAATAAATCAAACAAAAATAATACATTATAAATATAAAAAATATTTCTTGGACTATTTATTTCTAATTTTTGTCTTACTTGCCTCTTCTGCCCTGCATTATTCATATCCTTTTTTTTGTTGCAGAAGAAACTAATTTTATTTATCGACTAAAGTGCCAAGAACAATTATCTACTAATAAGAAACACATAATCTTTTAACAAAGTTATTAAGAATATTGGTAAATATTTGGGCCAGACTTACCTCTACTTTGGATAGAGTGTCCAACCCAAGGAGGTATAGTTAAAGGAAATTGAGCCTACTGTTGACGGCCCAAGTTGTAACCCAATAAGAGCCCACGAAGACCCATTGTCAGGGTCCCAGTCTCCAAAAACCCTAATCGCAGTAATTATTGTACCCACGAACGAAGCAGACAAAAAAGTCTCCTCAGTCTCACAGTCTGTTAGTAAGCAATCAACAGAAAATTGAAAGTAATCCCTGGCAAACAGCAGCAACAAAACAACCACTCAAAAACCCTAGTTCTATCACTAACAAAGCACACTCCCATTCAGTGCTTCACCCCAACAATATACAAAAAAGGTTTCTCTGTGCATGTAACAATCCGAAACAGAAGACGGAAAAATGAGCTATTGCATGAACCCCTGTGAGAATCTCTCTTCAGCTTCAATCTTTTCCCAGAAACCTTCGTTTCCTTCATCCAAACACAACAATTTTCAGCTGTTCTTCTACTCCAACAGCAAAACATGCAAAAACAAGAACAAAAATTTCTCTTTTTCTTCGTTAAGTGTCCGCTCATGGCCACCGCAGCTGAGTCGCTACTCCAGGTCTCCAATTCGAGCCAACTCGGTCAAGAATGATTCCGGGTCCGAGTTGAACAGCGGCGCGATGGGTAAAGCTCCGAAAATGGGGAAAAGAACCGATATTAAGAAGATATTGATTCTCGGCGCGGGGCCCATCGTGATTGGCCAAGCGTGCGAGTTCGATTACTCCGGCACGCAAGCTTGCAAGGCGTTGAAAGAAGAAGGATACGATGTCGTTTTGATAAATTCGAACCCGGCAACTATCATGACCGATCCTGATTTGGCGGACAGAACGTACATTACGCCAATGACGCCGGAATTGGTCGAGCAAGTTCTGGAAAAGGAGCGTCCCGACGCTCTGCTGCCCACCATGGGCGGCCAGACGGCGTTGAACCTAGCCGTGGCTTTGGCCGAGAGCGGCGCGCTTGATAAATACGGCGTCGAATTGATTGGAGCGAAACTTGACGCCATTAAGAAAGCTGAAGACAGAGACTTGTTCAAGCAAGCGATGAAGAACATTGGCATCAAAACTCCGCCTTCTGGGATTGGTAACACGTTGGATGAGTGTATAGCGATTGCTAATGAAATTGGTGAGTTTCCGTTGATTATTCGCCCAGCGTTCACGCTGGGTGGGACCGGAGGCGGCATTGCTTACAATAAAGAAGAATTTGAGTCCATTTGTAAATCTGGGTTGGCTGCAAGTTTGACGTCACAAGTGTTGGTGGAGAAATCGTTGTTGGGTTGGAAAGAATATGAGCTTGAAGTGATGCGTGATTTGGCTGACAATGTTGTTATCATCTGTTCGATTGAGAATATTGATCCAATGGGCGTGCACACAGGGGATTCGATTACGGTGGCGCCAGCTCAGACTCTGACGGATAAGGAGTATCAGAGGTTGAGAGATTATTCAGTAGCGATTATCAGGGAGATTGGAGTGGAGTGTGGAGGGTCGAATGTACAGTTTGCAGTGAATCCTGTTGATGGAGAGGTTATGGTTATCGAGATGAACCCGAGAGTATCGAGGTCTTCTGCTTTGGCTTCGAAAGCTACTGGGTTTCCTATAGCGAAAATGGCTGCTAAGTTGTCGGTTGGATACTCGTTGGACCAGATTCCCAATGACATTACAAAGAAAACGCCTGCTAGTTTTGAGCCTTCTATTGATTATGTGGTGACA
Organism: Bursera palmeri; assembly: GCA_026225775.1. NCBI lineage: Eukaryota > Viridiplantae > Streptophyta > Magnoliopsida > Sapindales > Burseraceae > Bursera > Bursera palmeri. The sequence continues at coordinate 35,101 of JANKKB010001293.1, forward strand.
AAGGTTAGTGAACCGTCTTGTTTGCTTCGCTTGCATCCTTGTTTTCCTAATATCTTTCTGACTATTGTTAGTTATACCGAATATTTTAATTATGATTTCCTAGTTCTCAATGTGTGATTTTTTAACATACCAGAAAGCCCCTGCCGTTTTTACACTGTTTTATCTAATTGTATTTCTTGCATCTTATTCTGTATTCTAATAACCTCTATAATCTTGTATAAATGTTTTGTCACTGCAATATCAAGTCAGCAGCTTAATTTATGTTATGTTATCAATCCAGGTATTTGTTGTTTTGACATATCTTCTTATTACCAAGTCATATCTACTTAAATCTTGCAGATTCCTCGATTTGCATTTGAGAAATTCCCTGGTTCCGAGCCATTACTGACAACCCAAATGAAATCTGTTGGTGAGGCCATGGCCCTAGGCCGCACATTCCAGGAATCTTTTCAGAAAGCAGTACGATCCTTGGAATGTGGCTACTCTGGATGGGGTTGTGCAAAGGTGAAGGAACTTGATTGGGATTGGGAGCAACTGAAATACAGCCTCCGAGTCCCTAGCCCTGATCGCATTCATGCCGTATATGCTGCTATGAAGAAGGGAATGAAAGTAGATGATATTCATGAGCTGAGTTACATTGACAAATGGTTCCTCACTCAACTTAAAGAGCTGGTAGATGTGGAACAATATCTTCTGACTCGAAGCTTGTCTCATCTAACAAAGGATGACTTTTATGAAGTTAAACAAAGAGGTTTTAGTGATAAGCAGATTGCCTTTGCAACTAATTCGACTGAGAAAGAAGTTCGGGCAAAAAGGCTATCTTTGGGAGTTACTCCGACATACAAGCGGGTAGATACCTGTGCTGCAGAGTTTGAGGCCAATACTCCTTATATGTACTCATCCTATGATTTTGAGTGTGAATCAGCTCCTAGCGAAAGGAAGAAGGTTTTGATTTTAGGTGGAGGACCAAACCGTATTGGTCAGGGGATTGAGTTTGACTACTGCTGTTGCCATACGTCTTTTTCCCTTCAGGTTTGTGTGCATTTCTGTTTACCACCTTTTCTTTCTTCTTCTCACTTGATTTAAAATGTAAAAACTCAAAAGAAAACTTACCGTGCTTGTTTTAAAGATACAAATCTGGAAGGCTTACTGTTTCCTAGTTGCATGTATACCTATAGAATTCTGCTTTTAAGTGCCTTTGTATTAGTTAATATCCATATAAGCTGATGAGACTGATCGGCAATCAGGAAGTCTATGTTACTTGTATACTTGGAAATCTAGTTTTTGGTTTCAAATGTTCATTTACTTTGTGATAAGGTGTAATGCTGAGAAGTGCAGTTATGTATTGTAAGTGAACACATTATGATAGAAAGAATGTTTATCTGAATGTAATCATTTCGTTTCTTCAATATCAAATATGCTTTTAATGTGCCAAGGCCATAATTGGATCTATTAGAAGGTTAACTTAGGTTCTTGTTCTAATCCATCATCTGATCTTGTTTAAATTGATAATTATAAGCCCAGTCTAATAGGTGATCTGTGATATTAGTATGGAATATATGTGTGGAACCCTGCTTTTATTTGGCATTATTGCAATAACGTGTTCATCCTTGGTTATTTCTACTTTTCTGATTTGTTTCTTTTCTTTCCCATTGCAGAATGCTGGCTATGAGACAATTATGATGAATTCAAATCCTGAGACTGTATCTACAGATTATGACACAAGTGATCGTCTTTACTTTGAACCTTTGACAGTTGAAGATGTTCTTAATGTCATTGATTTGGAACGGCCTGACGGCATCATTGTTCAATTTGGAGGTCAAACACCCCTAAAGCTATCTCTGCCCATCCAGCAGTACTTGGATGAAAACAGGCCAGTTTGTGCCAGTGGAGCTGGGCATGTACGCATTTGGGGTACATCACCAGACTCCATTGATGCAGCCGAGGATAGAGAAAGATTTAATGCGATCCTTAATGAGCTGAAAATTGAACAGCCAAAAGGAGGCATTGCAAAGAGCGAAGCCGATGCTCTTGCCATAGCAGCTGATATAGGATACCCAGTTGTTGTTCGGCCTTCTTATGTGCTTGGTGGTCGGGCAATGGAGATTGTATATACTGATGAGAAGCTGGTGACTTACTTGGAAAATGCTGTCAAGGTAGACCCGGACCGTCCTGTATTGATCGATAAGTATTTATCGGATGCTATTGAGATTGATATAGATGCACTTGCTGACTCACAAGGTAACGTAGTGATTGGCGGAATAATGGAGCACATTGAGCAGGCTGGGGTCCATTCTGGTGACTCAGCCTGCATGATTCCTACTAAAACTATTTCATCTTCTTGCTTGGAGACTATAAGGTTATGGACCACAAAATTAGCGAAGAGGTTAAATGTGTGTGGACTCATGAACTGTCAGTATGCAATTACAACATCTGGGGATGTTTACTTGCTTGAGGCAAATCCTCGTGCTTCCCGTACCGTCCCATTTGTGTCCAAAGCTATTGGGCACCCATTGGCCAAATATGCAGCCCTTGTTATGTCTGGGAGGTCACTTCAGGAGATAGGTTTCACAAAAGAGGTGATCCCCAAACATGTCTCAGTTAAGGAAGCTGTTCTGCCATTTGAGAAGTTCCAAGGCTGTGATGTTTTGCTGGGACCTGAGATGAGAAGCACTGGCGAGGTAATGGGTATTGATTTTTCCGATGCTATTGCGTTTGCCAAGGCTCAAATTGCTGCGGGGCAGAAAATGCCGCTTTCTGGCACTGTGTTCATCAGCTTAAACGATTTGACAAAGCCCCATCTTGAGAGAATTGCGAAAGCCTTCTTGGATCTAGGATTCAAGATTGTTGCAACTTCTGGGACGGCTCACTTTCTTGAATTAAAAGGTATTGCAGTGGAACGAGTACTGAAGATGCATGAGGGGCGGCCACATGCTGGTGATATGGTAGCTAATGGGCAGATACAGATGATGGTGATCACAAGCTCTGGTGATTCACTTGATCAAATAGATGGTCTAAAGCTGAGGAGGATGGCTCTTGCTTACAAGGTTCCTGTAATAACAACAGTTTCTGGAGCTTTGGCCAATGCAGATGCAATAAGAAGCTTGAAGTCAAATACTGTTAAAATGACTGCTCTTCAGGAGTTCTTTGATGTTGAGTTAGAAGCAGGGATCACTAACTTGCAGTCAGCTTCTTCCTCTATATGATTATTTGAGTAGGCATTTCTGGTAAGTTATTGTATTTCTTTTCTTGTTATTTGTTACCTTTTCAAATGTGTTTGTCTGAGACGTCTTAAGTTATTTGTTTTTATCATTTTTTTGCTTTGTCGTCTCCCCACCTTTTTATGCAAGCTGATAAAAATCTAATTATGAGGAATGGTGTAATGTAGAAATTTTTAGCTTAAGGAATGTAATGTATAGAAATTGTACCAAGCTGATGCAATTGTCATTGGTTAACCTTATCGCCATATGTTTTGTTACAAAAGAAATAATTTGTAGTAATGTATATATCTTCTACCATGTTGATGCGAGTGTCACTAGTTGACCTTATTGCCATATGTTTTTCTTACAACAGCAATCATTTGTAGGTGAAACTACTAAATTTGTACATGTTGTAACCTTTCCCTTAGAAAAACAAATAAATGATTTGCTTTTAACAGAGATTTAGCATCATATATACGTGAAGAAAAGCAAATCATTTTTTTTCTTCTCTTTTTCAAGCATTTTAAGGTTGATGCTGTTAATACATGTTGTATGTTTGTATCTTGTGGTAAAATATCTTATCCACGGCTATAAATATGAACTACCACCTGATATTTTTGATAGCTACGTACTCAAAAGCCTTTTACATGTTTGTAATCTTTATTCTGTGGGAAATGATAAACTCATAGCTACTTTTTTCTCTTCGATTTGAACCTTTAAGCTTATCAAAGAGGAGGTTTAGGAGCGGCCTTCATTGAGTTGGCTGTCTTTTTCCAGCATTTCTATTCTTGTTGGGTAAGATTTAATTTGCTCTTGTCTCCGTGGTTATGGCCTTTTCTGGAGGAGTCTAATTGGGGAGATCTGATTTAATGTATCCATCTATCTTTTGTGTGGGAAAGGTTGAACATTGTGTTCAATAAATAAATAGCATTGATTCTAGAGGTCTAATATCTTGAAATAAAACTAAGTAGTGGATATAATATTCAATTAAAGAAAACACGAATACGAAATTTCTTCCACTATAAAACTTTTGAATTGAGATGTATACCGTATTTTTAGGATGCGGTCAAGCCGAACCTAACTCCAACTAGAGAATCAAAGACTTTTTAAAGACCAAGTATGACAATTGAGTCATAAATGTCAAATTGCAAAATTCATTGACCTCATGTTGCCACTCTCTAATAAATAAAATCTTATCTATATAAAAACTGAAGATGTCCTTTTCAAGATTAATTTCTGATCAATATGATGATTAGTTTTGAGACAAATTGCTTCGATGAGTTTCCATGGCAACTCCATTGATATGGGCAGTTGGTAGGAATTACTCCAATTAATCCCTACGCTGTCTGCTTGATCATACCAAAATGGAGATTTTCAACAGAAAATTTGAAAAAAATATGAGAAATAACAAGAGGGCTTGGTTTGAGAGATAGTAGATTCTTAATTTCTTTTAATTGTCTAGTTGAATTTATTTTTTATGGTCTAATAATCCTTGTCAAAATATAATGTGTCATGATGAGTTGATGAGTATAATTCGTCGAACGCTTGTTAACTCATCAAAGACTTACTTAAACTAAACAATAAAAAATCAACCTAAATATGCTTAAAATAAAAAGTATTTATCTCATTTAGTTATTTTTGAAAATTGTCCTCCAATTTGTGATCAAACTGTTGTACACTGATAGAAAGAGTCTTAGGGCACAAAGCTCATAACTCATATTACTTGAATAGGAACATAATAGGAAAGAGAAGAAGATAAAGTTTATCTATTTGGTTATACATCAATTATTGCAACCTCTGTAAGATTCTCGAGTACTACATTAAACACATTCTTCTCCCACATCTTATTAGAGATAAAACATTTAGACTTGAGAAGAGACATGTGTCCCTCAAATCAGATTGAGACTTGACAAACAAATCCAACAACAGTTCATTTTCTGTTTCTTTTACTGACAGGAACCTAGTGCTCTTGACTATAATGCTTAACAGAGGACTATTGCTTCATAGCTCAGATGAGAAGTTGACCATACATACCCCATTTGCCAGACACTTGACAGATTGCACTTCTACACAACTTTCTGTTGATTTTAAGCACATAAACGTGTGGGTTCATTTTTCCACTTATATTTGGCGACCTCGAGTCATCGATGGAGAAAAAAAGAAATGAATTTTCATCAACCTTGAATTCATGCTTAGCTGTAGCCATTGCCTGAACCCTGATCCATGGCTAGCCGTCTGAGTGGGAAAACTAATTGGGATCGAAAGATATTCTAGCAAAACCGCGTGGGCCTTTTGCTACATTCAACAGTTTCAAGATACATCATCTGCAGATTTGGAAGTTTTTCAATGAAGCTCCTAGAAGCTTTGACAACTTGTAATCCTTGTCAGCCTTATCATTGCCTCAAAAATTCTTTACTAGTTTAGTTCAGTTCAGCTTCCACTAATTTCAGTCAATTGGGATTCCTGATCAGGTTTATATTATTTTTCTAACAGCTTGCTACATTTTTCTAACAGCTTGCTACCTAGCCCATGCACGTTTATTTTGTTTACAACTTAGGTTTTGAATTAATTGGCAGAAGAATCTTATATTTAATTCAAATGATTCGTTAAATGGAGTTATCCCACATTTTTTTAAACTTTGAGACTCTCCCTAACTATTTAATATGGGATGTTGGCAGATAAGACCGATAGCAAAAGTCACAACAAATAAGGACTTTTGAATTTAGAAAGTCGAATGGAAGTAATGAGGACAGTTAAATTATGAAGTTTTATTTTAAGAAGTTTTCTCTCTGTATTTGAAACTGTTTTATAATAATTATTACTTAATTATTATATTTTTTTTTTTGAGAAACCGAAGTGTCCGGATCAATTTATGCATAGCCGGATCAATTTACGTATACCTTGACTAATCCTAGGAGTATTTAATTGTTGCTTAGGATTAAGGATTTTATTTCCTATATAAGGATTATGAAGCAAAATTATGTAGACTTAAATTTTAAGAATACAGAATACCGATTTTTGGCTATTTTCCTCCCTCTTCTTCTTTCTTTGCCTTTTTCTCTTCTCTTCCCTTCCTATTATTTCTTATTTGTCTTAAGATTTCTACCTAAATCTCTAGTTCCTCGCTACGTTTTGCATCAAGAATTCTAGAAGGCATCGATATAGACATCGAGATTATTAATAAATAATATAATCATATTACACGTAACATGAAAAGACATATCAATCAATATGATTTGATAGAACATATTTACTTTACCTATAATGATGCTAGTATTCGGATATCCAATTAATATAAAAAGTTGAACCATTAAGTTAGAGTTATCCACATATCCTTACAAACCCTGAAAACTCCCTTCAACTACACAATGTATAGCTGTTAATTAGTGCCAAAAACTTGTACAAAAATTATGCATATAGTTTTCAATGATCTCATCTCATTGGAGCATGACATGTCAGCCTTATGATTGCCTCCAAATTCTTCAACATAGTTCGGTTCAGCCCCCACTTAAGTTTGGTCAATTGGTATGGCACAGGTGAATTTATTTAATTTTCTAACACCTTTCTCAGGCCATGCTCATTTATTTGGTCTACAACTTAGGTTTGATTCATTAAATCTCGAAAGTATTTGAATGTTTTTGGTCAAGTTTCAAAAAGGTTGGCCATGGTCTGTGTCATACATGAACTCGATCAATATAAATGCGGTCAGGGTTCATTACCTTGACGACCATGGCAACTTACAAGACTTTGCCCTTGGAAACCCTCGATCACAATCATAAAATAACATTGAAAGTGTATTTTAGAATCAATTTTATGTTCAAAATACTTTTTTTTTTTCAAACCATAACAGTAGTTTTAGTTGTGTTGTGTCTATCTCGTTTTGTTTTGATGTGCAGAAAAGAATAAAAACGTTTCAAGTATTTTCAAACACAGCAGTACATGAAATGGGGTCTTCTATTATTCATGATTAGTAACTTTTTATCGGAGTAATAATGATATTTAGTGCCATTAATGACTGCATAAAGCTACTTTGGTTATAAATTTATTTGAGGGTAATAAGTAACAACGAAGACTGACCGATGACTGGAGGCTGCTTGCTATTGCTAGCTCAAACTCAAAAGTACCGATGCCGTATAATAGATGTACTCTTACAGAAGGAAGTTGGATTTCAATTGTGATTAAGACTTTTCTTAGCTTGCAGAATTGAATATTCAATTCAAAACTCTCAAGTAAGTAGGACCATTCAAATCATTTCCTGAACTGAACTGGCTGGCCACTGCAATTTAATTTTGACTGGTTTTTTGTTTCTTGTTTTTTTTAATCTTTTTTGTTTCAATGCAATATCGTGATCATCGTCTCTGTAAATTAAATGCATGTGCCAGCACATTTCTTGGCTCTCCAAGTCATCTAAGACTAACAAAACGTTTGTCATGTGTATTGGTTGACTTGTCTAGATTCCATTCTCTCTGGAATGCACAACTCTGTACTATCAAGTTGATTCATTGACGGTATTTGAAATCAGTTAGCTTTGTTTACATTTCACTCAAAGTGTAGTTTGAAAATTGAGCCCCCCGGGTAGTCTAATTGCCAAATCGAAAACTCGATCACATGAGTATATGACTAGCATCCTAATTGCAGAGTTTTTTAATAAACAATTATCAAACAGGATCGAAGCTTCGGAGCCATCTGAAAAATGACCACGCGCCTAAAAAAAGTTAGATTTCATAGCTACAATCTCGAAAAACACATCAAACTGTTAAACTTTAGAAGCCGATAATCAAACAAATCTGTCAGAATTGATAATTTCTGAAGACTTGTTTCTCCCCTTAATTCAATTATGTATCATAATATCAGGATTTCCTATCTTATGCCGACAATGTGTAGCAAGTGCTAACTCCCTCGTTTGACCACCACTTGATATAAGTGAACCAAACTCAATAAAATATCAAGCAGGCAGGAGAGCCCCAAGGGCCACCAACATTTTGTAGCGCAACAATTCTTGTTCCAAAAGATTGTTATCACATTTGGGCGGGAACTGAAGGTACATGTGTTGTGTTTACATTACATGATCTAAACGCATACTATGAACTCTGTCTTTTCAGTAAGTTCATGACATAATAAAGTAGCATAAACCATAAAGCAGAGAAGCTGGAGCTGGCTTTATGTCGTAACACAAAAAGGTCCACGCGCACAAGACTATAGTGGGGTTAGAGGTGGTGGAGGGATGAATATGGTAGGAAGAATGTATTGCTACTTCAACTACTTCCACCGCAAAGTTAGAGTTTAGATTTTTCCAACACTTGGACATTTTTGGCACTTTGGATTACTACTTAATTGTTTTAAAATTCTAAGTGACTCGTCTTTCCATGAAGACGACAAAACTGTATATATTTTATACATTAACATTGTTCTCTTCCCATTGTACAGTCTTATTCAATTGCGGTCTTTTTAAAATTTGAGCTAAAAATTTCTTTCAACTACTTCAAATTTTGATTCCAAATGATAAAATGGTTGAAATTAAGCACTTATATAAAAATTTGCTAAGATAAAACGTCCGTTAAATACTTTTTGCAATAATTATAAGAAAAAAATCAAACTTTTAATATGTCAACGTTCGCCGCGTCAAGAAAAGGGTTTTCAATGGATAGAAGTCTCTTATAAATGTTGGCGTTGAAAATCTTGTTATTTCTCGAATGAGAAAATATGTTTTAGAAACTTTAAACACGAAAAATAACTTCAAAAATGTGAAAAAAACTCTCTTAATCATGAATTTAATGTTATGATTATGAAAGGTTAAAGATAGGTGAAAATATTTTTGATTTGAATTAAAATGACCTTTCCGAAGACACTGCAACACGTGTGTAAAGACGATTTATTAACTCAGTGGTAGCGTATGAGTAATGAACAAGAGACTTTTTGTTGGCTCATGCGGAGAACGAGGTGACCGGCTCTTCACCAACCATGCCTCGCCCCCCACACACATCTTAATTTGGCACACAAACAGGAGGATGATTGTATTGCTTTTGTGGTTGTCGTTCTCAGTGAGTGGGCAGGTCATGGGGTGGTGGTTAAGGTGGTAGAAACATAGCATTGTCCGAGTGGTGGCAACAAATTTAAATGAAAATGAATTACACCACTAATCAACTGATTTTTTCAAGGACGTGGCTTTCTCACGCAGGCTATAACGCCAGGCAGTTAAGTTGTGGACCACCTTTTTATTTTTATGTTTAATCACTTCTATGTTTCTTTTTCTAATCATGCCTAATGGATCCTCCTCATTAGTCCTTATAGCATTTAAACTTACCGTTCGAGGTTAATCTTTCTAGAATTCTAGAAATCGAAAGAAGATTTCTGAAAGAATTCGATATCGTTTTATGTAAATGATTGCCGTGCCAGTTACTTGATGTAAACTTACGTGACATTATATCATTAAAAATTAAAAAGTTACTTATATCCTCGAAATCTAAAAAACTTTCTAAAAGAATTCAATATCGTTTTATGTACATGATTACTGTACCACTTACTTGATGTAAACTTATGTGATATGATATCATTAGAAATTAAAAATTTTATTATATACACGTAATCTAAAGAAACTTTCTAAAAGAACCAAATATCGTTTTATGTATATGATTGCCTAACCAGTTACTTGATGTAAACTTATGTGATATGATATCATTATAAATTAAAAAATTACTTATATTATTGAAATCTAAAGAAATTTTATAAAAGAATTCGATATAGTTTTAGTACATGATTACCTTACCACTTACTTGATGTAAACTTATAAAGGAAGTTTTTTAAAATCATGTGTATCCAGACCAGTTTATGGTGCATCTTGATTAATCTCTCAGCCGAAAGCCTTTCCTACTTAGGTTGATATTATGCTTTCATCGAGAGATTATGTATTTTAAGTACTCTTAAGTATATCATTTCATTGGAAGAACCTTTTTTTTCTTTTCTTTTTTTCTAAAAGAAAATCAGAAATCAACCCTCTTGTGCAATTCCTTAAAAGTCGTAAAAAATAACTTTGAAGAAGTAGCTAACGCGTTTTAGAAAGCAGAGTAACCATGTCAAAATATTGACACTCAATTCAAATGGTGTTGCTTTAATTGACAAAATTATTAATTAATAGGCTTGGATAAGCCTAGGCTGATGAACATGTCTAAGCATATGCTTATTACAGTCTGACTTTGCTGTTCCAAGAGTTGAAATTACTCACTGACTCGTGTCCAAGAAAGTTGGAGAGAGAAAGAGATAGACGCAATCGGTTTCTCTTCAGAAATTAAACTGTTCCACTCGAAAAAAGTTAGGCAAACCCACAAAGAATTTTCTTATGAGAAACAAAAAATTAATTTGAATAATTATAGGGGCTAGGAGGCCAAGAAAGTTGATAACTCTCTTACACTATTGTCTCGTTTGATTCATTAAATTTCTATATATCAAATGTGTTTGTTTATGATTAGTTGATGCATGTCTATCATCACATTCAACCCTATCTAATTTTATATATATCCTCCCACCATTGACTTGCAGTAACCTAAAATTAGAACTAAGTGCTTCTATTCAAGATTTTCATGATACACGAGCAGAGCATATTGAAAAATGATTTAAATGCATGATTTTATTATGGGAGATTAAAGATACTTTCTGCTGAATTAATGAACTTTCGAAAGAGGAATCAAGATTCTCTTTTGATATGATTTTTATTTTTTTTTAACGAAATGATTGGTTGGTCTTTAATAGAAATGGTTTTAAAAGGAAGATGAAATCAAATCAAGGGAGGATTTGCCTTCTAGTTTCATTTTTCGTATTACAGGTTGTTCAAAATATAATGAAATCAACATGATCGAATGGACTGACAAATCGGATTGTTATTAATTTATTGTTAATTACTAACGAAAAATCAATCAAGCAATTGATCAATATAGATATTTGATTATATTAGATTGTAAGATTCAATTCGATGCTGATCTCTATCTAACTCTCTGAAGGAAAATTTCAATCTAAGCTTGTTTTTTTCCTTTTTCTAGTCATATAGGATCGACACAAACCAAATCTTATCTTCTAATTTGTTGTTTTCCTCTTTAAATATATATTATTCACCACTAATAAGAATTGAAAAATACAATAAAATATATATTTGGGTGGGACTATATATATCAACCTCTATAATTTTTTTATTAAAAATTGGTGAAAAGATAAAAGTAATTTGCGTAAATATCTTTATTAAATCATGTAAAAGACATTAAGAATTTTCATTTAGTCAAATATTCGTTTATTGATTTAGTTATATTAGTATTATTTTAATAAATTAAAAATAGATGTAAAAAATATTTTTGGGGATTCATATAGTCGCACCCTATATATATATTTAAAATTGTCATAACTAAAATCAAAGACATTTCAAAGTAGAAGAGTTTCATACATAACGCCAAAAGCTTAGCCTAACGGAACATAAGAAAATGGTGAAAACACCCGCAGCCACGCAAAGTTAGCAATTTTCAACCCCAGCTGACGTCGACGTTAGTACCTCATGACGCTCTCTTTTTGCTATTTATACTGCTTCCTCCACCCGCTGAGAAGAGTACACCACCCGAGCCCTTCTCTCTCTCTCTCTCTCTTTCTCTCTCTCGATCTCTCCCTCTCCCTCTCCCTCTGTGTGTGTATCTAAATTAGTGAAACAAAAATTGGATAGTCATGGAGGTGATTGACACTGCAACAAACTCAAGTGTTGGCTCGTCTTCACCTCTTTCTTCTTCTTCACCTCCTGCTGCGCCAACCCCACCTGTGGTTATCAGCCCTTGCGCTGCATGCAAGATTCTAAGACGACGATGCGCTGACAAATGTGTTTTGGCTCCGTATTTCCCTCCTACTGAACCCGCAAAGTTTACCACTGCTCATCGAGTTTTTGGCGCTAGTAATATCATCAAGTTTCTGCAGGTAGAGTACCGCATCGGAGGCTTAAATAATCTCCACAACATCATCATCATCTCAATTCTCAAGTTTAGACTAGTTTTCACATATTGGTTCATCTTTTTCACCACGATGTTTTTCTTTCTTTCTCATCTAAAGTTACGAATATTGGCTTAGATTGGAACGAAATTCTCCGCAAAAAACGATAAATTAAATAAAGGAGGAAAAAACTGATAAAATGGAATAAAGAAAGTCAAGTTGATTTGAAGAGACTAGCACTAGATCGCATGTGTTAGATAGGACGTGGGGTCGACGTGTACTGCACTGAGTGGACTGAGTGGTGGGGTGGGGCTGGCATTAGCAGTTGGGAAATTAAAAGTCTTTCGTGAAAAGAATTATATTCTTAATCCGTATATGCGTTCAATATAATTTATGTTACGTTATAGAACATTGTATCTAGATAACTAGAAGTTAGGATTGGCAAGATTTGTAGATATATATGAAGCGACAGAAGTAGCAGCTATAGTTTTAATTTTGAGGAGCGGTGGCGCGGGATGCCGTAGGCTGTTGGCTAAGCAAAGAAAATGACTACTTTAAATGTGTATAGCTAGATGCCTCACAACGTGCATAAGATAATTGAAATGCTTTAGTTTTCAGTTGAAATTTTGAAAAGTAATAAGCCTATTCATTAGGTAGTTTGTTCACACAGTGGAAACACATCTTCCTCGAAGTCCAAAACAACCTCTACTTAGTCAAGAGTTGGAAATTCTATATCAACTTAAGATGAGGAAAAACGTTACCAAATAGCGTGGAAACAACAGGATCAAACTTTTTTTTTCTTAGGCTAGTTTTCCATTCTGTTATGCTGTCCTCGTCTTACAGTCAATGGCTGCTGAAATTTATCACCGTGTGGTTGAATTTGCAGGATCTTCCAGAGGCTCAAAGGGCGGATGCTGTGAGCAGCATGGTTTACGAGGCTAGTGCGAGAATTCGAGACCCTGTTTACGGGTGTGCAGGGGCAATTTGTCAGCTACAGAAACAAGTTAATGAACTCCAAGCACAACTGGCCAAAGCACAGGCAGAACTGCTGAACATGCAATGCCAACAAACAAATCTACTGGCCTTGCTTATGGAACTGGCAAAATCTCCCCAACAACCCAGTTCGCCACAATCAGTCGACAATTTCATTGCTAGCCCAGAGAGCTCCCAGGACAACCCCAGCTGCTTCCTGGACGATAACAACTTGGGATCAATGTGGGATCTGCAGCCACTTTGGACATGAACAAATATTATTAGTTTCTTTAGATTGAAATAGCGATACTCTAAGATCCCTTCAATGAAATTCTCCTAACTCATCAACCGAGAAGGAGTAATTGAAGGAAACTATATATATATAATAAATGTAACTTAAATTATTAGTAGGATCTTTATATATATCTATATATAGTTTGTGAAAAAAAATTGGAGGAAACTATGTAAGTTAGGATCTAATTAATCTCTTTGTTAAAGCTAGCTAGGCGAAGTAGATTATTATAGGTCTTATAATAGCTTTTTCCTCCAAGAAAATATGTGCACTGTTTGGAGAGAAAGAGGTTTTCTTTTGTTTAAGTCTATCCATTTGTAAGCTTATTATTGAATTACAAACTACTTTTTGGTCACCTACTATCATTACTTGCAAATAGATGTTTCATAAATTCGATCCTTGTCAAATGAACTTTTGACCATCTTTGGCTTTCGAAAAGAATAGCAGCTACGCGCGCAGACCATATCACCACTCAAACACCAATTATTCTCCATCCAACTGCACCAGTAATTAAACGTGTTTTGACAGTAATTAAGCATCTACCATTAATATTGGATCCTCAGCTTAATATTTATTAAAACAAGTCAACAAATGTAACAGAGAATGAATCAACAGTAAGATCAATTATTGGACTTGGTAGTGTTGTCTTCTTACTTCTAAGTAAACAGGACCTGCATGGCCTCATCAATTCCAAGCTTCAACCACTCTCAGAGACTAAATAAAAATGGAAATGGTCGAGGTCTCCTTGGGAAAATTAAACATCTAGCCTTCACACTGTAACTGATAATTACAGGTTTAATTTTTATATATATATTCAAGCTCGCATTTACTTCAATTATGTAGTTAAGAAAAAAATTATTAATTCTCCTAACATACTAATTAAATGTGACCACAACATACTTTAATTTTCAAAGCTGTAATTTCTCGTCCATGGAACACGATGAGATTGATATGCAGTATGACCATGGCGGCATAAACATTGTACTGTTCATGTTGATCTTTTATTTAGCTTCTTTGGAAGTAATGATGGCAATTGTCTGCATTGAACGCGTTTTAGGTTATAATTCAAGTCATGTGCGCTCCACGTGAATTTGATATTATAAGCTGTAGCGAAGATTAGAGGATTATAATTTACTTTATGATGTCACTGTCATGATCTAATTGATGCTCTCTTTTCTCTTTCCATCTCTCTTGCGGAGACAAAATCTCCATCGCTCACCCAACATGCCATTATTTTCCATGCTTGAAAGGGAACACATTATGTTCTTTTGACTGAAATTGTACCTGTAAGGAGTCATATTAATTTACCAAACCGCTCTGGCTATATCTAAGCTATCAAATTAAATATCATGCGTTTGGAAGTCAATGTTAATCTCTTCACTTAACTTGAGTTTGGTGATGATATGTCGAAAATTCTTTCAATGCTATTATTGAGGGAATTACCCACATTACTAACTTCGATTAATGGTTGTTTAAAATGGGAAACACGTAGCTTCCGATGAGTGGCAGACTGGAATACTAAAATTAGAATTCCCCTTCTAATGGAGGAGAGTCAGAGCTTGGTTATCAAAGAGAGAAAAAGATGTAATGAGAGACTAGAGAGGAGACATGCATGTGAAATGCACGTGGAGTGAAAACACACTGCGACTACAATAGGAAGCAGAAGTGGAGCTTTCGGAAGGGAAAACATTCGTTCCTGTCTATATGCTTGAGGAAATGATGAAAGTTTTGACAATTAAGGTTCATCGTGTTTAAAACAGATCATCATTCATCACCTTACGAAGAAAAATACAATGTACAATGTAAATGCGATATGTATAATTGAACAGAGGGAGAGGGAGACAATGAAATGATATGGAAGGTGATCTTTTAAATCAAATGATCTTCTCAGCACACAGCCAGTCCCAGCTGCTTAGCTTTGATTTGTGCCATCAATTGGGGCCTAATTCATCGGTCATTTTGACGGTTGAAATTTATAGATTGGTTACGTACAGTGAACCATTCAATCAAGCTTGCAATTTCTTCCAATTCCGCGAGTGATTCAATTTGTTAGGTTGGAGTATACGGTTCAATTTGCGAAATGATAAAAGTATTTTATTTTCATTCTTGCCACAAGTTTTTACGGGCTTACAAACACAAGTACCCGACTTTCATCTTTTCAAGTACTTCGGAGATTCTTGAAAGTATGTTTCGCACATCTTTCAACAAAACCTACAAAATAATACATGATCTCTAAGCCAAAATGCTTTAATTTCAACGCATTGGATTCTCTTTTTCTTCAAACTAAATCGAAACCCAACACAAACTCTTTTGAGAGACAACGTGACGCATGAACGTTCTCTAGTATGAAACCCTTGAATTTGCAAGCTATCATCACATGAAATTTCTTTTCTTAAATTATTAGAGCAATTGAAGATTACATTATAATGTTGGCGGCGCGCCAGCCAAAGATGTCAATCACACAAAATAAGTATTTCGATTGGCATTCATTTATTTTCTTATGCTAAATGATGGAAGATCGGTATATGCTTAGTTGTAATTTGTTTGTATAATAATTATTTTGAAGCGATCATTGTACGTATTCAAGATTGTCAATAGTTGCCCATCTCAATAATAGAACCAACTTTAATGTATGTGTATTCATCTACATTAATTATTGGCGATAGGGTGTTAGGTTGACTTAAAATGAGAGGTTACCACTTACCTAACCCAAAAATAGTTAGTAGATTATTAATGTAATACGATAGGACTCGGTGATGGAAACCCTTGATTAGATTAGCATAAAAGAATTAAATGAAATAAGAGAATGAATTTTATTCTACCTTAATTGAATTTTTTTTTGAGATTTCATAATTGTTTACTTATGTTTGAGAAAACAATATCTAACCTATCGGAGATTGCAAACAAATGGGGTAAGAAAATGTAATTCTATTTTTCAACTAGAAATGATAAATAATTTCTCAAACTTTTAGACCATGAGTCATTCATACGATAACACGCGTTATTTATGATGGAAATTTTGAAATCATATGTATGAAGATTATTATTATTGTTGTTATATATTATTTTCAACTCTACTCCCACCCCATTCCCATGGGAATGTATAATTAAATTAAACGTTTAAGTTAGCATAAGCGTGATTGATTTGACTTAGAAAATCTTTTTGTATTTTTATATAAAGAGGAAAAAGTGAAAAAGAAAATTGAACCTTACCATGAGATGTATGCTAAAGTACAGTACTAATTATCTACCTTTTAATCGAAACTAGTCAAATTGTAGATTAGTTCTAACCATACCATTATAAAATGCAACTATGTATGATTTGAGATCATCCACGTATCATAACAATAATTCAACTATAGCTAATGAGCCAAAATCTGTCATACAATAGAGAGGCTTCAGTGGGAACTAAGACACTGTTTCTGACAATGAAAATGGGGTACTAGAAAACACTTTTATACTATCAAACATCAACAAACCAATCTGATTTCTTTTTCCTCGTGTAAACTTTCCGTCTATGTTGCACCTTTTTAATGCTTTTGGTTAGATTTTGCCGCGGAATTGTACAAAACAACTTGCCTGTTTAATTTATAGGTGCAGTACTCTTTTGGCTTTTGGACTTCGATTCCTCTTTCTCACGGCAACCATCGTGGTTTCATAACGCAAAAAGTGTAATTAGACTTATTACAAACGAAATTGACTATACTCTATCTAGTGCATGCTTTTGCTTTAATTAGTCTTTAAAGTGTATATGGCTCGTGGTGTTTGTTGGTGATCATCAACTTCGATTGGTAGACGTTGGTATGCATAGCAGCCAATTTATGAGACATTTCTCTAAAGTTAACGAAAGTGGGTTTGCTTTTACGAATCGAGAAGCACGTTAACGGAGAAATTAATGATGAGTTTGTCCATTATTTGAACTCTTTCAGTTCTCATTGCGCAGCTCAATAAAAGTGTTTCTCTCAGGTAAAATATTGAAGTGTCAAATTTTAAAGTGTGATTGAATCCTACTTCTTGAAGAAACCCTTTTCAGATTGTGGTTGACTTCTATTAGGAGTCATATTCCTATTAGAAATAAAAGATCTCCATATACACATAAATATAGGGATTGAAAATCAATTCTAAATAATGATGAGATAATATGAGAGAGATGCTAGACATAAGGGGTAAATACCCTTAGTATTTTATGAGTAGAGATTTGGTTGGTTCAACACTGATAGAGTATGTTACTTTGTTATATTAGGTATCGGGTATAATATCTTCAAGCTAAGTGATAGTAGGCCTTTATGTGTTAATATGTTTGGCATCAGGTTGATATTGGGTAGAACACATGTTTCGTATATTATCTTTTGTACTCTTACATACTTATGATCTAGTGGATTTATCTCTTCATCCGTGGATATAGGCAATTGAAGTCGAACCACGTTAAATATTTTATCTTTTTGTGTTGTTTGAATTTACCAATCTTGTATTTACTTGTTTCCGCATAATTTTCTTTCAAGTGTTGAATCAAAACTCTCCTCCTAAAATACTAAGGGTATTCACCCCTTATGTCTAGGTCCCCTTTCTCACATCATCTCATCATAATTAAAACTGATTCTCAATCCATATATTTATATGTGTATATGAAGATCTTCTATTCCTAATATGAGTCTAATAGGAGCAAGAATATTATTGATATAATAATTCTATTTCCCTATTCCTTCTATCAATCCTATTTCTTATAGGAATCAACAAGTATAATAGAAGTCAACCATAATTAGGATAATAGAATCTTATTAAATCATAAAACCTAATCCTAAAAGAATTTCTCCTAGAAGTATAACTCATGTCACACTATAACATAAAATATGACATGTATTTAGCACACCAAGTGTCAAAAGGGAGGATCAATTTGCGAGTAAATTGAAAGAAGAGAGTTTGATTATTGCATGAATGATGATATATAGATAGAGACATACATACGCATTGAAAGAGCTTTCATGCTCAAGTCAATATTGCTTACGCATAGAGAATTTAAGGATTAAGAAGTCCAGAAATCAAGAGAAAGATTAGAGGAATTTGTGGCATTTTCAACTCTAAAGCTATATGTGCATTTGAATGGAAAACTCATAAAGCTAGCCAGCAATTTGGACACTCAATTGTATAATTTTCAAAGCATAGATTGGTAAATCTTACTTTATTTCATTCAAATTCTTACTATAGCAATTTACTACAATTTTATAAGGAGACGAAAGGGATCAAGATTGGTTAGCTAATTGTCCCATTTATGACTATATATAAATATGCATATGCTTGCCCATCAATTTTCTTTGCCATGTACTTTTCTTTATTTTTGATCCGTCTTCTTGTACGGCCCTCTAGAAGCATCAGAGAATTTCCATTAGTCAACTTAAAATAGTATCTAATAGATTGGAATTTGGAAATCAACTAGAACAATTACTTTACTATACAACAAAATTGAATGCTTTATAAAACTTCAATGTACCAAAAGTTAAATTATAATAAAAATTTGTAGAGTTTGTGCTCTATCTAAATGAATTAAATTAAGACTTGGGTGGTATTAGCTCTCGGTCGATGATTGTCAATCTTTAATTTACTTCATGTTCTATATTCGTGTGAACTTGCATCTTAAATGTTTTGTAATTCATTGCAGTATTATGAAAAATATGGATTGTATATGCATGTGATAGACACAAAATTTGAATGTAAAATTCAACCTTGGAAACCTAACGGTATGGGAAATGTTGTTCAATCAAAAGTAGTCAACTGGTCCAAGTAACAATTGCCATGTTGTCATTTTTATATTGTTAGGTGATATAATGTGGAAAAAGAAGCACGTTAAGACACAGAACTTAGCAACACACTTTGATGCAATTCATTTTACATAAATGGTTAACCTGGTTTCTTCCTCTTTTGGACTGTCTGTATTTTCTGTTTCCCCTTCAAATTGAAAGCTTCCTCTTTTGACTCTCAATGTATCACATTCTTGACCGATTCCAACGTCACTGAAACTCAATTGCTAAGTTCATATCTAATAAGTGTGGGCTGAGCTTTGGTTGGGCCAGAATCTATTCACTAACATGAACTTTTGCACTGCAGATCGCTTTATATTTGTAAATTGTTCCAAATCTTAAAGCAAAATAACATAGTTTTAGTGTAATTTTTGAGAGATTTCAAGAGTGAATTACCTTTTCTTGGGGTGCTTAAGAAGATGAAAATTTGTGTTTTTCTTCTGGAATTGTGTCTGGGTCCTTCCGGATGATGTTTCTTTTGTTTGTGTTGAATGTTGCAATCGGAGCCACGTGGTCCAGATTGCTGGCATCTGGTTAAGAGTTTCCATGTTGTTTTAAGCTTTGTTTTTACACGCCTAGTCTCTGATTACCATTTTTTTTCCAATCAATTACGGAAGCTGACAAATTCCAACAACGGATTTAGAATTAGTGGCTGCGTATGAACGTGTTAGTTTTACCAAGTTTTGAATATCTTCCAAGACAAATTGTGTCTAATGTGTGAGATTTTCTGCAACTTTTCCTTTTGGATGCTTCTTAGGGAAACAACGTACAAGATCGACGTGAGATTGTTGGACACTTTGACCCGTAAGTGTGTCATGTGAAATGTGTTTTGTCTTCTGAATTACAAGTTTGAAGTGAGATTGTTTGGAGACTTCATATATAAATCATTAATATATTCATTTAAAGATCGTCTATGTGAAGAACATAGTCTCTTGTAAATGGCATAGTACGTGAGATTTCAAACTTAAAACATGAACCATGCAAAAATAGTATAATTTTATATAAGCATTTGATATTGATTATGAATATATAAATTTAGTACAGAAAGTAATATTAAATGGAAAAATTTTTTTTTTTGAATTTGTATTTATGTTTGAAAAAAAGATGAAACAAACTTAATACATTAGATATACTACTTTTGACACAGAAAAGAGTTTCCTTTCACTTGAAAAATCAGTCATTTCGTCAAAAAATATCTCGTTTCGTCTAACAAAACCCTCCTCAATAGGTAGATGTTAAAATTTGTTTTACAGATGTTAAATTTTTAAAAGATAAATTTTAATTTAATAAAAAACTGGGGCTAATTTACGAAATTTATCCGGGACAGAGTAAATACCCCATTATTTTGGTGAGAAACAAAGTGTCTAGGTTGTCTCATGTTCTTAACGGTGTACAAAATGAAAGCGTGAGCAATAGGGGTGTACTTAGCATCACTCAAAACAAATCTACGGATTTCACATGTTGAATTGGACCTGTTTGGAAACCCAACTTATTGCAATATATTTTCGGCCTCCTCTCTGAAATTGATAAGTATTTTATTACAGGCTTCTCCGGTCTATTGGGCCCATAACTGTTTTTCTAGTAATGGGCTTTCTCAGACTAAACAAAAGTTGGGTCACTGAGAGTATTGGCTGTAGATTTAATATAGATATACGTGAATATAATCTAGATCATATAATTTAATATCATTTTCTAAATTACAACAAAATAATCGTAAAAGAGATTTAAAACTTTGAAACGTAACGTAAGGAATCGCAAAGGAATGTACAATGCGTAAAAATAATAGGGATTATGTAATTATATATAACTTTACAAAATGCAATCAGAGAAAGATGCGTTATCCAAATCTTCCCATACACGGATTCTGGGAAGTCACTACTCTGCACTTCACCGTCGACGAAGAATAGCACAAATCCAACACACCAAGAAGTAAGGTTTCATAATCAAATAATTTCATAAATAAAAAAATAAATTGAATCAAGAGAGGTATTCTATTAGGCTTATTTTAAAATTACATTGGAGGATTAAAGATAAGATTTTGTGGATAAATATTAAATAATAAAATTTGACATTTCCTCGCACAAACAGACGCTTTTGTCCCTCGCAATTTCCATGACTTCCCAAACACGCCAAGCATTCTTCCTTGTTCCCTGTCGGTCACGGCGGACACTATAAGCAAGCAAACCACCCACTCCCTATTGTTCTTGTATGTCACTTTCACTTTCGAAACCTAGACATGGCAACCGCACGTGACCAAGACGACCTCCACTCAGTCCTCGACGCACAACACGCCGAGCTCATGGCCTACGAATCCCTCGATTCCGACCTCGAGTACGCCTTCCATCTCCAACTGCAAGAAGCTATGTCCGCCTCTCTTGCGTTTTCCCCCTCCACGTCATCACCGCCAACACTACCCGCACCACCGGTAAAAGACGCCATTCCTTCAACTTTCGCCTCCCTCCAGTCAGACGAACTCACGAAGTTCGCGCGAGAAATCGCCGATCACGAGCAGGCCAAATTGGTAATGCGCAAGACGAGGGAAGATCTCCACCGTTCAATCTACGATCAGAAGTTCGCCAAAGAACTTTCAAGAATCCCCGAAGACGAGTGGGCTGACTGGGGGGATAACTTCGAGAAGCCGTTCGGCGAAGGATGTTCGAGTGACGTGGACGCTCGTGACGATCACGTGTTTAAACTGTACTGTAAGGGATTGCTGAGCGAGGAGATGATGAATGGGAAGAAGGTTATGTTGTGTGGGATTGGTGTCGCGATATGCGATGACGCCGATAATTTGATATTTCGGATGGAGAAGCCGATGACTGGTTTTGGGTCCAGCAAGATCGCCGCCGAGACTAAGGCTTTGATTGAAGGACTCAATGCGGCTCTCTCTTTGGAGCTTAAGCGTATTCAGATTCTCAGCGATTATTATCCTCTGTACAAATTCGTGAGTCATTCAATTCTCATTAAAAGTTTGAATTTTGCTGCCGATTTGGTATTCTTTAATTAGTTGAATTTGTTTTACTCAAACTTTAAAACAAAAAAAAAAAATCTTGTACTTTTTGGGCAATCTTTGAACTTCGAGTAACTTCTTGCAGTCAATTTACTAGTGATTTGGGGCCTTTGATTGTTAGGTTTCTAATGGGATGAGGGGACAATGAGTGGAGTGCATATGTAACAAGATGATGGAGATTGCTATCAAATAATATATTTTTAAAGGAATGCCAAGTTAGCAAACTATTTTGAGTTTTAGCAAAATCTTGCCTAAAAAATCGTAATTTTTTATTTTTTAATTGCTTAACAAAAGACGTAACTCGCCTCTCTAGATGTCTAACAATACTCAAACAAGTGAAGCGTTTAGGATTGGTTTGTTTAACCTCTGGATATCTTGCTGAACAACTCAACAGTTGGTTGGGTGATTAAAAAAAAAAGGGTTTTCCCAAAATTAAAAAGCTCTCAAAATTTGGCTCTTTTTTTTCTGTGGTTGCACTTTTCCCTTGTTCTATTACGAACGGCAGTGGCAATGTTAGACAGACAATCTTGGAAGGATCCCATATAACTTGAAAAATTATTTGTATTGTCCTTGATTTACATAATGCCTTACATGCATTTTCATTCTGTTAAGTGTTGAGTGTGGACTACCTTTACTACTGCACTTTTTGATCCCCTAGTTGAACACATTTAGATATTGAGAATCTGTGATAAGCGTTACGTGCATTTCCTTTTGACTTCTGACTGCTCCTGTTGAAGATGCTGAAACCAAATCTTTGGAAATTTTGGAGAAATTGGGTGCCTTCTGAAAAACTTGTTTTCTTTGTTTGTCATGCTGTTTAGTATAGGTTTTCTGGGCATTTTGATTTTTAATTTAGTGTTTTGATCAGTTTGCATATTCTGTCTGGTCCTGTTAACTAACAAAGGTACTATATTATGTTAAGATTTTAGTTGTCCATGTAAGCAGCCCCTATAGAAAAGGTGTAATTATCAGTCAGCTGATGTTAATCATGTTCATCATCAATTTATTGGGGAATGCAGTTTGTTAAATTCTTGGACATTTATTCCATCTTTACTTATAGTTTTTAATCTGAATCTTTTAATCATTCTAATGATATGGACATTTGGGAAAAGGATTGGAATCTACAATAAGATATGTTATAAAAAGCTAGTAATTGTTCAAAGGATTTTGGCATTCTGTGTTTGATTCACGTATAATGAAGTCACCATTATTGGACTATAGAGAATGGTGGCACTACATATTGCTTTTGGGTTCCCAAGAGTTATAGCATTTTATTTGATAGTGCAGGCCACCAGGAGATGGCCACCTAAGCAACGCAAAGTTGCTGTTTTAGTCAATCAGGTGTTCCAGCTTCAAGGAAAATTTAGGAACTGCAACACCTATTTCGTGGCACGAAATGATATGAAGGACGTGTTTATACTTGCAAGAGCTGCAATAGTTTCTCAAATCACAAGGCCTGCCGATTCTAGCCATCGCAGAACCCTGAAAGAAACTTGTTTTATCTGTTTGGAAGATACTGATACTGGGCATATGTTTTCTGTTGATGGATGCCTACACCGGTACTGCTTCTCTTGTATGAAACAGCATGTGGAAGTAAAGATGCGTTATGGGATGGTGCCTAAATGTCCTTATGAAGGCTGCAAATCTGAACTTAAAGTTGACAGCTGCAGAAAATTCTTGACGCCTAAATTACTCGAAATATTGAATCAACGCGTTAAAGAAGCTTCAATTCCTGTTACAGACAGAATTTATTGCCCAAATCCGAGGTGCTCAACATTAATGAGAATAAGTGAGGTTTTCAAATATGCTAAAAATGCCTCTCTAGGTGCCAACCTTCCTGGAGCTGTGAAATGTGTGAATTGCGATGGCCTTTTCTGTATAAATTGTAAGGTTCCCTGGCACAGAAACATGACATGCAATGCCTACAAAAGATTGAATCCTAATCCTTCTACGGAGGATGTGAAGCTAAAGTCTCTTGCATCAAGCAATCTGTGGCGCCAATGTGTGAAGTGCAACCATATGATCGAACTTTCTGAAGGTTGCAACCATATTACTTGCAGGTAAGTTATTGGTCCTGCCAAGTTATCTTATACACATGTTGATTAAAAGAATATGTCAGTGGCAAGGATTAAAAAAGAAGAATCGATACAAGGCATCAAGCTGTGAGGTTAAGTCTTCAATCATAAATTTCAAATGCCTGAACTAAGAGAAGACAGAATCCTTTTACCTAGTGCATGATTTAACTTGCTTGTTACCTCACATTCACCAATGTATATAATTTTAAGATTTTTCCCCCTTTTATTTTTTATGAATTCCTATGTTAACCTACACGTAAGGGAGATTGACTGAAGAAATTGTTGCTTGTATAATTAGAGCTGCGTAGACAAGTAGAGAAGCAAGTATTGGGTGCTATCTGATTATTGCATATCATAGCCGAAACGATGCTGCCAATTCAATATTGAAAGCATGGCAAGAAAAAAGCATTGGTTTTAGAAGGTCTGATTACCTTTGATTTAGATGGAAGAGATTGTTAGAAATAGAGCAAAATGGCAGAAGGGATATTTTTTCAACTCATAATATTTTGGACAATTCTTCAGTAGACTAGATGTCTTAATTTGCCCTGTATGTTTGTGGATATGCTTGTTGAAAATTGATTTGGAATTTTATGGAGTGGTTCTTCAGTTGATATCATATTGCATGCCTTTTTACTTGGGTTTGATATCAACTTCACTTTAATTGAAGATTTTGGTGAAATTGAAGTTCATTTGTTTCCTTTTTGATGTTTTGTTTTCACATAAAAGCGGTTACCTCCTGTTTGGGTTGTCTGCAGATGTGGGTACGAGTTTTGCTATAACTGCGGAGCAGAGTGGAAGAACAAAGCAGCAACATGTTTTTGCCCTCTCTGGGATGAGGGTCGAATTTTGTTTCACAACAGCGATGACGAGAATTTGGAAGAGGAATATAATGAAGAGGAAGAGGAAGAGTTCTTTGATTCTGATTTGGAGTTGTTTTGAAGCCATATATGTGTATATCCTCTCAAACGTCTTCCATTTTTGGGTCCTGATATTCTTCTTTTTAGTTAACTAAATTATTGGGGCAATATCTTTACAGTGGAAAGATAGTAACTTTGTAAATACGATAAACTATTGGCTAATCTCTTTTGTGTTTTAAATATTTGAAATCCCTGTCTGGGATATTATGTCATCCGAATGGGAGAGGATGTGCCATGGTGAAGCACTTGACAAAATCTTTACAGTGGAAAGATAGAACTTTGTAAAAACGATAAACTATTTGCTAATCTCTTTTGTGTTTTAAATACTTGAAATCCCTGTCTGGGATATTATGTCATCGGAATGGGAGAGGATGTGCTATGGTGAAGCACTTGGCTTTGTGATAGTTAGTGAGGGCGGAGTCTCTTTTTCATATTGGAATGTTACAGAACTGGAGTCGAGCCCTTCCTCTTACAAGAGCTATAAATAGCCAATTAATGGATGGCAAGCAATGAGGGTCCATCGACGAGCATTGTTGCTTTCATCGTTTCGGGAATTTCTCATGATACAGTTATATAAATTTTGTGGGCTGCATGAATGATCTGCTTGGTAGAAATTGATAATTAATAGCAATAGAGAAAAGACCACATGTTTTAATAGAGAGCAAAGCGGTGTCATTTTAATTGGAAAAATTTGCAAATCCCTTCATGTATGACTGGTCCCAAAGGTCACTTAGGGGTTCTACAACGTATCAGTGACACTGGTAGACGTGTCTAATTGTGATAATGGCTTAGAGTGGTTCTTTCAAATTTTAGTAAGATGCGTTTCGTATTTGACAAGCCATTGGTCCATAGCTCCTCTGTTTGTCATGGTGTCGTTAACGAGGAATTTGCTCGTCAGCTTGTTCTTTCTTATTCAATGATTTATTTTATTTAAGTTTTTATTTTCTTTTTTTTTTAACAGAAAATTAATAAAATAAAGATTTAAATTAAGAAGTTTGTTAAACATTAACCTTTTACTAAATAATTTAGATATCATGAGCATTTTATGTCCGGTAAAATAAGTATTTTCATGACATAATTTTCAAATACACTTTGAAGATTTAGTTTATTTTTGTAGTTCTTATCATATTTTACTTGTAGGGATATTTAAGTAATATCATTTTCGTTCTTGGTTTTTTAGGTTAAGTCTAAATATACTTAAATTGATAGAATGTAATGTATTAGAAGATAATTCAACTTTAATTTTTTTTATTATAAAAATCAACCAATAAGCTAACAGACGAAGGAAGGTTTGACAAAGTAACGACCCGAAAAAAATATTATAGTTATTAATTTTAGGGCAATTTTTTAGATTTGGTTATCTCCTTTTTATTTCTACTTCTATTTCAAGAAAATTTAAAATTAATTATTTTAGTTTTAATATTTTGTAACTGAGTATGTAATAAAATGTTCGAAAATTTTCAAAACTGATTTAAGAAAAAGGAACGAAAGCTCAGCAATAAAACGCAGAAAACCACCACCGTTTCAAAGCTCCCAAGTCCCAAGTCCCAAGTCCCAACAATCTCATGGTGGCAAAAACAACCAATAGACAACTGAGACTCAGAGAGTGAGTGTGAAGAAGGATCAGTGTAACGGGGAAGAAGGTTGCGGACGTGTCATGGAAAGCATCGAGAACCATCAACTGGGATGGAATGGCCAACATGCTGGTCT
The DNA here is from genome assembly GCA_026225775.1 of Bursera palmeri. NCBI lineage: Eukaryota > Viridiplantae > Streptophyta > Magnoliopsida > Sapindales > Burseraceae > Bursera > Bursera palmeri. The sequence goes on from JANKKB010001293.1 coordinate 62,027, forward strand.
CCGACGAAGCTCGTAAAGAGTTCTATTCTCTCCGCCGCGCCTTCGACGAAGTCAACTCCACTTTTCAAACCAAGTTCAGCCAGGTCCGTTATCAAACCAAAGGATCTGTAATCCCAACCTGTTGCCCTTGTCTGTTTTTGAACTTTCAAATTATTGATATATTTGCATAAACGGCGTCGCAATCGTGATGAAGATTGGATTGATTTTGTTCATTGATGATTTTGTGTTCCTTCATTGTAATTTGTGCAGGAACCTGAACCAATCGGTTGGGAATATTATAGGAAGGGAATCGGTTCCCGCCTTTTGGATGTTTACAACGAAGCATATGACGGTATGTCCGATAGCAGTTTTGATGATCTTCTTATTGTTATCTAATCTTGTTTCTGTTCTATTTTAACTGCTTTTTGTGTTATAATTATGACTTAACAGCTTAGCTTTGGTTGGGTTGGGTTGGATTTGGTTTTTTGAGTTACTCTTAGAAGCATGGTATTGGCATCTTCTTAACATTGATAACGGAACAGTCGAAACTGATTTCTTGCTCCTTAAGTAGAGACTTGGGGTTTCATATTGATATGTTTAATGATCAAATGAGTTTACTTTCCTGTCATAATTTGAGACTTAGAATTTTTTTGCTTCAAACTGAGCCAAATCCAATTTAACTTGGGATTCTGTTCCTTTTCAAACAATAAGTATAGAGATGTAGCTACATGACAATGTCCGAAAACAGAAGCAAAGCAAAAGCTGTTTCACATTGTATAGCACGTCTAAGAATCTCTATAGAGAATGAAGAATGACTAAATGAAAGAAAAGAGATGACGTAACAAAATATAAGGATGCAAATGAAGAAATCTAAATATGAAAAGGGGAACGAGAGAGAGAAATTTTTATTGTTTTCGAACAAAAGCATTTCGAGCAAGTTAAATCACAACAAATGGTCTCAATTTATGGCTTCATGCTGTCAAGTTAGACAGGTTTTATCCAATTGGATTTAACTGATAATATTTTGGTAACGAGACACTTTAAGCATGTCACACTGCTTTCGGTTTCTCATATAATTTTATTTCCTTATTAAGGTTTTTATCCTACTAAGTTCTTCCTTACTGAGGTCAAATTCAGTTATCAGAAAGTAGTGGGTATTCAAAGTCGAGTGTTGTAAGAACATGTGGCTACCTCACCACTTGTCACATAACATGTCATCTTTCTCTTTATAAGACATATATGCTGTTTTACTCTTGATTGGAGGGAGGGCGGCAATCTTACTTATGAATGGAGTCCTCCTTCTTTGTAAATATATACATATAATTGGAGAAGTAATAATGGAGTCTTTATCTCCATTTGATCCCTCTTACTTTAACTTTCTTCATTTACACTCTTTAAATTTTGTACACTATTACAGGAAATGTTGCATTGCACGAAAGCCCCTCCATTGTCCTGGGGGGAAGGTTGATCCCTTTTACTTTAATGTGACAAAGTTAAAGAAAATTAAAATAAGAGGGATTAGATGGAGAGAAAGACTTCTTGTATTGCTCCTCCAATTGTACATACATAATTATAAATAGGGTATTGTATTTATAGGTAAGTTTGCCGTCCTCCTCTCCAATAAGAGTAATATAACATGTAAGCCAAGTGTCTTGTAAAGAGAAGGGTGACATGTTGCAACACCTTACTCATAGATTTTAGTTAGATAGCCCAAACCTTTTAGTTTTTCATTTGATTAAGTTAACTAGCCTAGCCAAATCCATGAAATAGCTTAACCTTAGCTTTTTTCAGTATAATTGAAGAAAAAAATAAAAGGGTCTTTTTAAGGGTTTTCAAATGGGTTTAGGTAATTTGAGTTAGATTATATGACTCTTTGTGATTTTCATCAAGAAATTTCACAATAGTGTTGGAAAGTTTTAGAATGCCTAGAGAGAGAAATTAGAGAAAGAAGGAAATCAAGTAAATCTTTACACGAAATTGGTAATCCCATTCTATGTATTTTATCTTTCCCATGAAGTTGTTATTATTTGTTGAAAGGTTAGAATTTAAGATACTAGTGATGAAAATTACTGAGAATTTTAATCAATCTCAAATTCCACAATCCGCTTGAAAACTCTTTGAGAAAACCCCTTTTTGTTTGCCTCTGAACTCATTTCTTCTCCTTCTCTCTAAGTCTCTTGTTCTCTTACTCATGTTTCTTTTTATTTTATTTTTTTCTTTAATTTTGTTAAAGAAAGCTAAGGTTAGGCTATTTTGTAGGTTGGGTTGGTTAGCTTAATTAAGTAAAAAACCAATAGGCACAGGCTAGCTAACTAAGGCTTATGGGTGGGGTGTTACACTTGTTATGTGGTAAGTGGTGAGGTAGCCACATATACTTAGCTATCTAGGAGGTTTTCGAAGCTAATTCTAATTTGTTTTTTAAATGTGTTCTGCATTACGAAATGTAAAATTTAACCTGAGCCTGGTTGGTTAGAAGCTTATGAAGTAGTGAGCGGACTTGAATACAGTTACACCTGTTGTCTAATTGTGCGGTTCTTCTCTTCTTCTGCAAACTGGAGCTATTGTTTCAATGGTACCACTGTTATATTTTGGAAAACTGAGCTTCCCAAAGATTCTGAGGATTAGATCTCCTACTGAAAGCCTTCCATAGCTCTGGATTTCTTTTGACATCTATTCACATTCTGTCATCGTGGTCAGCCAATGGAGCCTGCTTAGAAAAATGTTAAACAGATATGTTTGGCAATCATCTGGCAATATATGTTTTCATTTTCCTGGGTATTTTTGAATATTAATATACAGATCAAATCACTACTGGGGGCTGGTAAGACATGCAGAAACCCCTTGCAAACTATCGTACCCTATTCCATACCCTATTCCACTTGTAGCTATGTGTTATTGCAAATGCAACGTACATGAGTTTTCGAGTTGTCATATTGGGTTATTTATAGACTCTAGGACAACTATATTTGCATTATCTCAAGACAATAATCATCCACAACTTTCAGTAACCATTTAAAAGCGATATGGTGGTTTTAGGTCTTGATCAAGTTGGTTGCTGAAGGTTATAAGTGGTTATTTTTCTTGGCATAAGACAAATGTCTTGGAATCTATAAATAGCTCCAGACAGCCTTTGGAAAATCACTTCATTGTATTTTGCACCTAATGCATACACTAAAGAAAATGCTACTGAAAGCGTGCAAGGGATTTTTCATGTCATCACTATCCCAACGGAAATGATTGATCCATGTTTCAATATTTACCAGATGAATGCTTGTAGCTTTCTACTAGTGCTAATCAATTAAGAGTCACATAGCTGCTCATGGGAAATCAAAGCTCTTTCTATAACAAGTACTTAGATGCAGCAGTATTCTAATTCTGTGATTTCTTTGAGGTGTTTTAATTCTCGTAAAATAACAAGTATCTTTGCAAGGGATTAAAGTGTTCCTATCTTGAATGAATTCCTGCAAGCTGATGACTTGTTGTAGCTTTTGAACTTGCTTTGTGGTCTTTTCAGGCATTGAGATCCCCAAGTATGTGGACAGTGTCACTCCTTAATATAAGCCTAAGTTTGATACTCTGGTGAGAACCAAACTTGGCTCTTACTTTCAGTTCTTTTTCTATTTTCATCTCATTACTTCCATGTGCTCTCATCTTGTAAACATTTTTGTTGGCTGAAGGGTCTCTTTATTACTGTTAGATTTTTCATGAAGAAACTGTGATATGTATAATGGTTTGTCTTTTCAAAAGATGTAATATCAAAATAATTTTACATAAATGTCCCTATTTTTTTTTTTTTTTTGGTTGAAGGACGTTACGGATTTGTTTGAAGGAGCAGTATGCCAGTGTCCTGAAATTGGATGTAGCTGCATATCATTCTCTTTTAACCATCTAATTTTGCAAATGTCTTTACTACAGTTGGTTGAGTTGAAAGAGGCAGAGGAGAAATCCCTGAAGGAGTCTGAAAGATTAGAAAAAGAGCATTGAAGTTCAAGAGATGAAGGTGATGTTGTACATTGCTTTAATTTTCCTCCCTCGGTTTATTTGCTCATTGTCTAATTTCTCATATGATTGCTTACCTAATTAACAGAAAAAAATCAGTACAATGACTGCTGACGAATACTTTGAGAAGCATCCAGAGCTAAAGAAGAAGTTCAATGATGAACTTCGGAATGATTATTGGGGATATTAATTCAATTATGTGTATAATCATCGGGAGTGTCTTTTCTTCAAGCGGACTTTTTAGATCAGCACATAGTATCATTCATACAGTCTTCATTAGAATGAGAAAAACCCAATGTTTTGTTCTTAATTTGGTTATCATGGAAATTTTGATTATACCAGGTTTGACTCACCTTGAAGAGATGGTTCATTACTGTTCAAAGCAAGCCTGGATTCTAGGATTGGTGTCATTTTTTTTCCATTGAAATTATTTTAGCTCTTTTTTCAGAACAATGTTTCTTTTGGTGATGGTTCTTGTTTAAGTTTTCGTGTATGACATAATTTATGTAGAAGTCAGTTTCCAATGTTGTTGAAACATACAAGAGATTTCTTAGGCATGAAAGTGAGGGATACAACATACGAAGAGGTCTTGCTTGATGGAATGAAGGTAAACCTTTTTGATATAGCTGTACACTTGTGTTGGATAGGTTAAATCTCCATTGAGTGGAAAGATGAGATCGTTTCCGCTTCCTATTTCTGAAATTTGATTGAGATAATAAAATTTTAGCAATGTGACCAGGGATAGAAAAAGCACCAACTGGGAAGGCAATGAAAGAAAGAAAATCAAAGGAAAAGGAAGACAGAAAACTACGCAGCTGGAGTGGCAAGTATGTGAAAACACATGTTACACTTCTTGTTATTGTATCCTAATCTTTAATAATACTATGAAATCTGATTAATCATTTATTGAAGATCACAGAAGACAACATGACGTTTTGTTCATCAACCGTATTGTTTAGACTCAAATTAATCTTGTTAGTGGACCAGGAATTTACCCATTCTCTAAAATGAAATGTCGGTTTGTGGCCTCTAACTGATAGTCTCACTAGCCATGTGGCTTATGTTTCGATTACACTCTTCCATTCATCAACTTAGTAGCTATGAGCATAGAAATAACAAAAATATGTATTCAACAAGTGGGTTGTTGTTAGTGTCATGTTATCTCTAGATGTGATTCTTCCAACCTGTGGTGAGCCCTGTGCATCAGATTAATTATGTTCAGAGTAGGACCACAAACCAGCCACTTCTTCCATTCCTCTTCAGTCTCCTTACAGACCTTTCTTTTAGCTTATAAGCCAAAAAACTTGTGCTAATTACTGCTTTTCGAGTTTTGATTTAGCTTGTGGTTGTGGTCCTCCGGTAGGCACTAACTTCTTGATTTCACACACTTCTCTATCTGTCGATTTTATACATGTATAATCTCTTCTCTTGTTAATCCTTTACATACTTTTTGAAGATTTTTCATCCTTTCTGTTAAAAAGATAAAAATAGAAATTATATCATGTTTGATTCCATATTCAATGATTTTATTTCTCAATATAGTATCATAAATGAATTTTCCTGAAGATAAAATTTATCTACTTCTGAGATCCAAATGTTAAACGTTAAACACGATATAACTATGAAACCAATCCTTGCGTGTGCTACACCCGGACTCTGGTTCATCACCAAAGTGGTGTTTTCATTGGTATTTGCAATACCATATTTTATTTTATAACAATAACAACAACGAGAAAAACAATTATTGTCACATCCTCCCTAACATCATGTTCCACGATAATGCTAATATGGCTTAGCAACACCAAAAAGATGTAAAACAAAAAAGAGTAATTTTCTCCTCCAAATCGATGCTGATGAATTGGCATATCGATAAAGTTGTAGAACATCTACTCCATAACACATCAGTAAAGTTTCTATAAATTGGTGATCATGTTATTGTCACTATCTAAGTTTTGTTGCTTGTGGTCCACTGGCATCGCCTACAAGTATGAAGCATCCAGCATTTCATCACTTTATTATTACTTCAACATTATAGTGATTGCTTCCTTTCGGGGACTTTACCCACTAAACACAGCAATTAAATATGTATGCGTTCGAAATAAATGTATTGCATAATAAAAGAAAATTTTGTATTGACATGACTTTAACAGAAAAAATGCTGTTGTATTGATGGGGATTTCTTAGTTGAGTTACCGAAATGACAAGACTAGACCACAGATTATGAGGTTCGACAAAAGCAACCAGAACATATTCTGTGCATAATCCTCTACTGAATCAGAATCACTCTCTCTGTTTGCTTGTTAGCAACCATAAAATCTTGAGCATTGATGGCATAGCAACGGCAACAGAAAAAGCTGCAGCAGAATCTTGTCAGTTGGCACTAGGCAGTAACCCCAGTAGCCGCCAGGAGTCAACAGTGAGTGCGTAGTAAACACGTTCTCCTTCGCTCTCCCACTTTACCAAATAGCAGAATAACCGCCATTGCCCACTTTACTTTTGCCTGACATGCCCACGTGGGTTAAAATTCAACCTTTCATCCACATCTCCGGTCCACCCACCACACCAACCTTTCTATTCTATCACCATTCATTACAGTGGATTCAAAAAGCTAAAAATTAAGGAAAAATTAAAACAACCAAATTAAGGGATTTATTTAAAAAATAATTATAATTAAAAAAATTAGATGATATTATTTTCGAATGCATCCTTAACTATTTTTATATTTAAAAAAAAAATGTAAATTGAGAACCTTATTAAAATATAATTTATCTTTAAAAATTTAAACATTATGATTTTTTTATTATCAAATACTAGAAAGAGCTATCGACACATATTGTTAGGTGTTATCGACCCTTAGATATTCGATAATCAATAACTATCAAACATTATTAGATTTTAAATATTACTGTTCTATTATCGAGCGTTTAATATGATACTATTAAACCGTTATCTGTGATCCATATTTTTAATTCTTTTAAAAAATATAGGACAACTTTAGTCCCTACAGTTTGAGAACTTGTCACAAACATCCCTGTTGTAGTACCGTTTGTTGGTCGCCATTAGATCAAGTATAAAGATAACGTCAAGATCATAACTTCTTAACAGTTCGATGAGATAAGCTTTGAAGTTACAGCACGAGACAATAAAAACAATGTTAAACCAAGATTTGTGGTTCATTTTACATCAACCATTCCTAGTCCCCACCAAACGTGAGCCCCACCCCCCCACCACACAACACAAGCAATATATAAAAGTCTAAAACCAGAAAGCTCAAAAGGTGCTAGTATTTGAGTCTATTTCTAACCAAACCTTTCTGAGCCCTTTGCTTGTCAACTTTCTTGTTTTCTTGTACAGATCCTAGAAGCTAGAATTGGAATTCCAATTTCCCAATCTTGCGTTATTGTGAAGTCAAGTCAACTCACCCAATGGAAAAAAATAAGAATAATAAAAATCGTTACTTTCACGATTATCAGAGCTCATTTACTGTCACTGAACACTTCTAGAATTCTGTTGACACAGTAACCAAGATTTATACCATGATGGGTGCAAATGAAGCTGAGTACCCAAGGTTTGTTGGCAACACTAGAATGGCTTACGGTACTGATACAGGTGCAGGTACCGGTGCAGCTGGTGCTTGGAGTTATGGGCATCATGGGCACGGAACAGGGAGTTTTGTGGATTATGTTACGGAGTTTATGAAGGCTGTGATGGAGATGAGTGTGGAGTTTGGAAAAGGGTGCAGGGATATAGTGTGGCAGAGTCTAGGGAGAGAAGATTCATATGTGGGGAGGAGATTGAGGAGACTTAGAGGGCCTTGTATGAGAGCTTGTGAGAAACTACGATTCTTTGATGAGTATTTGCCTGAAGATAAAGATCCTCTGCATGTCTGGTCGGTCATATGCTTCGTCTTTGTTCTTGCTTTTGCAGGTAAGAGTAAAAAGTTTGTGCTTTGTTTGTTAGAAAGTGAAGGGAATGAATCGGGTTCTCGTTTTCACTTACAAGTTTCCTTTTTTTTTTTTTTTTAGTTTCCTGATTNGTGCTTTGTTTGTTAGAAAGTGAAGGGAATGAATCGGGTTCTCGTTTTCACTTACAAGTTTCCTTTTTTTTTTTTTTTTCGTTTCCTGATTGTGTGCTGAGTTTAATGCTTAGAAAATGATGTGAATTGAGATTTTAGTTCATTACTGCAATATGTTCTGTTTGGTGGCTGAGAAAATGTAGCACAGTGGAAAAAAACGAAGTTTTGACATAATTGTTTTCTATTGATTGTGATCTAAAAAGCCAAAAACGAAAAGGGTTTCTCGTAGAGGGGCCTTTTAATGGTGAAATAGATCTACCGTAAGTCGATCAATAGTTTAGTATTCAGTCCCTATTTCTTCAATCTTTGGTTCCTCCACAATATGTCTTCAGTTACATTCCGCTTCCAGTATTCTTATCAAGTTTACATTGTTTTCCAATAGAATTATCACTGCCAAAAGGAAACAAATTTCGGTTGTGCTGCATTTACCAATTGCCACTGAATACTATTGTGATTTTGTTAACTATATGCAGCATTGTATGTAAATAATGAAAGTAGCACATTGACCCCATTGGTAAAGAATATGTCCGTACATCCTCCTAGTGCTGAGCGGATAGTGCTTCCGGATGGTAGATACATGGCATTTAGGGAGCAAGGTGTTCCAGCTGAGAAAGCTAGATTCTCTATAATTGCGCCGCATGCCTTTCTTTCCTCCAGACTTGCAGGTTGGATAATATTAGTGTTAAAAGATTGCAGTGTGTGGTTTATTGTACTCATTCTATGGGAATTTTAAATTTTATAAGCTATGTAAATCCTTGATTAGGAATACCTGGACTTAAGGTTTCCCTACTTGAAGAGTTTGGTGTTCGCTTGTTGACATATGATCTTCCTGGTTTTGGTGAGAGTGATCCTCATCCCGGTAGAAACCTTGAGTCATCAGCATTGGATATGTCATTCTTGGCTAGTTCTTTGGGTGTCAAAAAGAAGTTCTGGGTGTTGGGATACTCTAGTGGAAGCCTCCATGCTTGGGCTGCACTTAGGTACATTCCTGATAAACTTGCAGGTAACAACATGTTCTTTTTATCTGGATTACCTCTTATTGTTGTAACATATCAATGCATAAGTCTCATTTTATAAACTTAATTTAAAGCATAGTTGTTATTGGTTATCGGAAATTTATAAAACTTTCAATAAGTCTCTGTTTCATAAATAGGATATGCTATTTATATACCCATATAGGCGGTTTATCTGAGTCTTCCTGCAGAAAGTTTATAATTTGGATTTTGAATTTTTATGAAATGTGCACAGTGCACTTCATAATTTAGTTCTGTGGAAAGAAGTGGAGAGTTATGTGTTGAACCTTGCCTACCTTTTCTAGTGGACTATGTTTGTAAGTTTGATATTGATGACAAAGTTTGCTGCAACAAAATATGGAGTAATAAGTGCATAATAAGGGTGCTAGGTATTTTACCTGGTAAATTCATTTTTAGATGCTAGAGTCATATATGCGATATGGCTTTACTCTTTCCTACTGTTTAACTATGATTATGAAGATCACTCACAAGATGAATAAAGAAAACAATAGTTTCTACTATGTTCTACCAACGTAATGTCTATGATTTTGCCCTGGGCATAACTTACAGGTGCCGCCATGTTTGCTCCCTTGGTTAATCCTTATGATTCAATGATGACGAAGGAAGAGAGGCGTGGAACCTGGGAGAACTGGACACGAAAACAGAAACTGATGTATTTTTTGGCTCGGAGATTTCCTAGATTACTTGTTTATTTCTACCGCCAAACCTTCCTATCTGGAAAGCATGATCAGATTGACAAGTGGCTGTCGCTGACACTGGGAAGAAGGGTGCGTTCTTTTTCATAGTGCATCATATTTTGTTCTCTACCTTTGATTTCTTCTTAAGGATGCCAATTTGTTATATATGTTTTTATGTTCTCATTTATTTGTAAACCTTAAATCCAGTTTGTGGCTTATGGATTCTTTCTGTTTGACCTTTTCCTCTATTCCAGGGTTTAGTATTTAGTTAAACTATGGAAGATTTTGGTCAATTAGAAATACCATAAACTTCTGCTATCTGTAAATTGTCTCCCTTTCTTAGTGCTATACTATGAGTTCTTCAAAATCAGTCTCTTAAACTTAATACTTATAGGTGTGATGTTGCTCGTTTTTCCAGGATAGAGCTCTGATTGAGGATCCAATTTATGAAGAATTCTGGCAGAGGGATGTGGAAGAATCAGTTAGACAAGGAAATGCAGAACCCTTTGTGGAGGAAGCTGTGCTGCAGGTGTCAAACTGGGGTTTCAGACTTGCAGATCTCAAACTGCAGAAGAAACAACGAGGGACAGGCATCCTAAATTTGCTCAAGTCTTTGCTCAATAGAGATCTGGAGGAATATATAGGTTTCCTTGGCCCAATACACATATGGCAGGTTAGTGAAGCTCTATTCCTTAATATATTTTTCAGCTGCCATATAATTTACTGGTGGGTTCTCTCTGTTGGTTTTTCTAAGATCAACTTACAGTTGTCTACTCATCAATCCCCTAGGCTCCGAGTGTTCTCTAAAACTTATGGTGGTTGCATTTGTCATCTGCCTTCTTATCATCTTGAGGTGATAGCATCAGTTTCTGGCAAATTAAATTATGGTGATTAACTCAAGTTATCACAGGGTTCATGGTATGGTGATTAACTCAAGTTATCACAGGGTTCATGGTGGTAATTATTGTTTAAACAATCACGAAAGAAAATATTTCTGTTGAGTTTGTAGAATTCGACATATCCATAGGATTGCTGATGTTCGTTTTCCTGTTGATGAAAGCTTTGGAAATGTATTTCAAGCGTTTTGCTATGATATGCAGGGGATGGATGATAGGGTGGTTCCTCCACCAATGACTGATTTTGTGCACCGGATTCTACCAGGAGCCGCGGTGCATAAGCTCCCATATGAGGGCCATTTTACTTATTTCTACTTTTGTGATGAATGCCACAGACAAATATTTACTACACTTTTTGGAACCCCGCAAGGCCCACTCAACAGTTTCATAGAAGTAGATCAATCTCCTATCGAAGGTGATAAGGAAGAGGAGGAAGAAACAATCATCGGTGATTCGGATTCTACAACAAACTAAGTTGTTACTTTCACCTGTGTTATAAAGTTATGATGTATATACGACAGGACTTTTCTCTTACTCCTGGAGAGGAAAAGATTAGATAATTTATTTATTTGCCTTATGCATTTAGTGTTAAAATATTTTTTTTAAGTAGTATTCTTATCTTTCATTTCAAGTGATTTGTGATGATTTGCTTATTATTCCTTTTGAAAATACCAAATCAATCCACATATCACCGAAAGATGAAAGAACTAGGATGCAACTTGAAAAGAGTAGTGTCTCTTACATTGTTTTAAGGCATTTGGTGTGTGGGGTATGCTTACACTTTTGCAGGAAATTATTACTAAAGTAGAGATAAATATACAAAAATGGTTTTTTAAATTGGGTTCCTCGAGAAGTCAATCTTTTTTTCATGCCGCTTTGTAATAGAGCTCGTTGACCTCTTGTCATTAAAGATTCCTCATTTTCTTAACTGCTCTAATTTCTGCAAAAGTATGGTATTGCTACAAATTACTATGCAAGGGATTGGATGGATGGTGGTTCAACTAGCAACAAAAAGAACAAAAAGTTTTTCTAAAAGAAGGGATGATCAGCAGCCGGTCAACTAAAGGGGTTGGTTTTATTTGTTGCTGTCTCACAATCTTATCATTCTTTTTCCTATTTGCTTGGAAACGTAAACTGGAGGCTGTAGACTTGACTTGTTTCTGGATTATGCCGACAATTTCAAGTTCTTGTTACATCACAAATCTGCTGCTGACACCTGAGGGTCATCACGAACCTGTTTTAATAATGATAACTTTATATAAAATTGGATCATGAAGAGCAAAATACGTTTAAGGAGAAAAGCTAGGAACGTTCTTATACGTGTTCTTTTTTACTCTATTTATATGAATATGTAAATAAAATTTTATTAAATTACGATAATGATAAGTGAATAATTTCTCCTATTTAAATTGATTAAACTTGTTTGAGCACCTATCAATCATAGAGGTGAAGAATGAAAAAGAGTGTTGCGAGGTCTCAGGTTTCCCACAATGGCTGCTTGTGCAGTTGTTCATTCTTGGAGTGCGTGGAGCATGTTTAATCTTGGGGTTCATAGAGCATGTGGTCTTTATATCAGTAGTGCTTGCACTTGTGTAGAATTTGATGAGAAAGGGTTTAACTGGCGAAGACAATGACCCGTTCAATACCTTGGCTTGCAGAAGGTTGTGAAAAATCTTCACTAATGTTCTTAGAAATTGAAACCTACTAGAAATCTCCATTGGATTATTCAGGGATAGCTTTTGACAAAATTGTTAACAAACACAGTTTAAACCATGATATCATAATGAGAGAAATTTATTTTGCTTTCAGGAAACAAACAGAAAAACTATCAATTCTACGATGAAGCAGATAGGAGTTGAACCTCGCAATATAACCACATATGTGACTGTCATAAACAACGCTTTAACATCAAACAGTTCTGCTCCTATGCAACTGAGGCTCAATCCTTCGATCAATTCCTACAAGATAACTCTTTCTTGGCCCTCTTAATGCTCTGTGTACATTGTGATTTCCAGTCCAAACATCAACTTTAATATCTTCGTCCATTGCCCTTGAATCTTGGCGACATGAACCCTCTTCATTCGGTGACTTAACAAGCCATGTAAAATCACAAACATGGGCATTGTGTAAAAGTATGACGGATGTTGAAACAAGAAGCTGAGTGATCCAGGGAGTAGTGGCTATAATTGCACCAGATATGGAAAAGATTTTGACATAGAGAACCTTCTGGGTGTTGGCAGTGGCAAGGCGGAACAAGGCTATGCCAACCACGGTTGTCCATAGAGAGTGTATCATAATTGAGCCGAATCCGAATCCGCGGCTGCCAGAGTTCTGGGGCTGCATTTTCGTGGAAGCCCGAATGAGAAACTAGATAGTGTGGCTATAGACATGCGCTCTAAAGACTAGGATGTGTTCGTTGGCTTTTGATAGTGAGAGGGAAAGTTCGAGTTCAAAAGTTAGTTTGTTGCACGCCGTTACAAGATTTCATTTGGTAAAAGATCTAAAAAGATTTTAATTTTAATTTTTGAATTTATTACTTTATCATTGTATTTTAATTAATTGATTAATAATATTACCTAGTAAAAATTTCTTATAAATCTTTTAATATTCTCAAATCCATTTGGAGAATATGGTTGCGATTGTCAGCTTAATGTCATCCAAAATTATGGGATGATACTGATGAATTAGCAAACGGCATTCCCATAAGGTCATGATTTTTGGATGGAGTCTCAGTGGAAGGACACGTCGATGAGAACAAACCCTTGTTAATACTATTTTATGGGGTATTTACATTTTGGACCCAGAAAATTTAAAAAGTTCTTGTCCACATCCTACTTAAATATAAAATTAATACTAACTCTTCCAAACTTAATTTTCGTTAATTATACTTAATGGTACTACAGTAAAAACTCAGGATAAATAAATAATACCCCTCTGATACACCTAAAATTAATAAACTTACTCCATTTATTATAAAGTAATATAAAAATCTTTATTTTTTATAATCTTTTAAAATTAATTAACATTATGAGGGTATAATCAATATTTTATTTATTAAAATAGCAAATAATATAAAATCTTTAAAAATTTATAAGAAAATAATAAAGATATATTTTATATACTAAATAATTTTTGTGAATTTATACAATTTACTAAACATTTACTAAATACTTACTAAATAAGTTCACTTACTAAAATTATTTAGTTTTTAGTAAATTATTTACTAAAATTTATTTACTTAATTTATTAAAATTATTTAATAAATAAAATATATTTTTATTATTTAAATCTATTGTAATTATTCAGTTTTTAGTAAATAATTTACTTGTTCAATTTATTAAAATTATTTAAATTTATAAATATTATTTAGTAAGTGAAATATTATTTTTTTTTGTAAATTCTTATAATTTTTATATTATTTTAATAAACAAAATATCAATAATATCATCATAATGTTAATTAGTTTCAAATGATTATATAATGAGATTTTTACGTTACTTTACAATCAATAAGATAATTTGTTATTTTTGAGTATATCAGAGGGTTATTTATATATTTATTCTAAGTTTTTATTATAATATTATTAAATATAATTAATAGAAATTAATTTTTAAGGGATCAATATTAATTTTATATTTGGACGAATTTTAGACTTTTCAATTTTTATAGGGTTGAAATGGTAATCCCCCCTATTTGGTCATAAAATCCTTTATGTTTCACGTCAAAAATTGTGACCTCACAGTTTCAGCCCATCGTTTGACGGCTTCACTACACTACACGTGGCATCCTTCTAATCGCGACGACAACTAACCAAGTGAACCGCGATACACCGAATCCTTCAAAACCTGCAAGTTAACTCCGTCGTTTCATTTCTCACATTCACAAGCAGCCAGGAGAACTCAACTCACTGCACCATTTTCAAGCTGCCTCGTGTCTCTGAGTTTACAAGTAGCCAGTGTTTGGCATACACGTGAGCACTTGAATGTCGGCTTCGCGGAGGATTTTCTGCGCTATCCACATCTCTCTCCCTTTCGCTCAATCTCCTTCTCGTTATTTTTCGTCCAACTCCAGCGCCTTCTTCTTCTTGCTTCGCTCCTCTCGCTCTTATATCACTCTAGCTCGCTCTTTCAGTTTCACTTCATCTGTTGCAGTTTCTGCCACTCCAGTAACCATGCCTCAGGCACGCTCCAACTCCATCATTGAAAATTTTTCATGAATCATGATTTTATCTCCTTGTTCTTTTAAGCTTCTGTAAAATTTAGCTACTATTAGAATTGTTTTATTGTTGTATATCTGTTTCTGAATCTTATTGGATTATAAATCTCCTTTTCTCTATCAGTTTTCGTTGATGTCTTCTAAAATATAGAAAATGTTTGTTGAAATTCAACTGCTTGTTTGGTTTGCTTGAGTTTATATATACCTTATTATGAACATGAATTTTTTAATTGATTTATTATTATTGTTATTATTATCATTTTTTATTTTTTATGATGAGTTTATTGTAACTTAAAATTTCTCACCATTTCTAACTATATTTTTATTTTTATTTTTTTTTTTTAATTTTAAGTCTATAATATACTGTGTTGCTGTGACTTCAATTAACTCCCTTTTTAACTTGAAATTTTAAGTTAACCTTTCGTTTATATTAGCTACAAATGGGAACTAACTGGTGTTGTTGAAGTACTTTCATGTTGGAAAAGCTACAGATACATCCGTTCTACTTGTCTAATAAAGTAGCTCTTCCTATCATTTTTCACCCCAGTTAACTATCACTCCTGAAATAGGTATCAGTTGGTTAATCATGTCTGTAAATCTGTTCGATATGTCCGTGTGCAAAATAAGAAGCAGCATGGTGAATACTCAATGGTTGCCATTAGAGCTATATATTCAATTAGAAATAACTATAAAAACTAATGTAGTATGAATACAATGAAGGAGTTATTTTTTTTTTTCAAAAAAAAAAAAAAAAAAAAAAATCTAATTGAAATANTTTATTTTTTTTTTTCAAAAAAAAAAAAAAAAAAAAAAATCTAATTGAAATAGAGGATACGGAATTAATAACAGAACCCTGTCAGTTTGTATAATGCTATTATCAAGAATGATTACTTGGTATGTTTTGATTGCTATTTTTTACGAGGAAATGTTCCTTTGTTTAGTTAAGTTGCGTCCGGAATGTAGATGATATTATACAATACTTCTAATGTTAAAAGTTTAGAGGGTTGTAATTGCTGGAGTGAAGAACTCTTCTTCCTTCTTCTGAATTGTGTCAAATTGTGATTAATAATCTGTATTTTCTGGAGATTTCATCAAGTTAGGGACCTTAAATGTGCTTAAGAGTATAATAGTCATTCTAGAGTTTAATGTTTTAAGCATAAATGTTGAATCAATCGATTGACATATTGGTTTTTCATATGCAGAGAACAGGTGGGTATGGACAAGAAAGCCGGAAACAAAAGCCAACAACGGATGTGGTATCTTCAGCCATGGAGGGTACATCCTCTTCTGATACCGAAGTGGTCACTGACAGACTTGGGGAGATGAGTATCACTGAAAACAATGGGCAATCTCATTCTTCTGTTCCGTCCATGGAATTTGGGAGTTTTCAAGTGACAAACCAGGGTCCCTTGCAAGGTCAGAAGGCAATCTGGAAGCCCAAGACTTATGTCACTGTTAGCGGAGACACTACTGCTGCAGTTGCAAAGGCATCTGATGCTACAACAGCCGAAAAAAGCAGCATGAGTTTGAGTAAAATATTCAAGGGTAATCTGTTGGAAAATTTTAAAGTGGACAACTCAACATATTCACATGCTGAAATAAGAGCCACATTCTATCCTAAATTCGAAAATGAGAAGTCCGATCAAGAGGTAGATTTTTTATCCAGTTCTTTTCACATGCTTAATAGTAAATGTTGCACTCATCTTTTGAACTATGTAACAAATTGAAAATTTGAATATAATTTCATGATAAGGAATAAGAAAAACTTTTTTTATAAAAGAAGTGATCAGCAGTTGTATTAGGATATATCCCAGATATAAAAATACCCTCTTCCGTTGACTCTATTAATTGATTGCTCCCAATTGGCTGAAAAGTGACGAGAATTTGCTACTGACCAGTAGATTTGTTATTAACTATTTGCTTCCTTTTTGGAATGTAAAATCCTTTTTCTCTTCTTCTCTTTTACCTTCTAACTCTATGTTTATCCTGACATTTTAAATTTTGATTTATTTTTACACATCCAGATTAGGACAAGGATGATTGAGATGGTATCTAAAGGCCTGGCTACCCTCGAGGTAAGGGGTTTGTAGAAGCTTGTGTCCGTTATATTGTATATGTATCAAGACTGTAGTCTTTTCAATTATGTAAAAAAGAAAAAAGATAATCTCTGCCTATGATGGTTGTAATCTAATATTTATTCTTCTTCGCTGCTGAATGTTGATTTAGATAGAGATTCCAAATTATTTATTTATGAATTTTTCTCTTTAGTTGAGAACTCAATATATGAATTTCAATCTTGATTACTTGGCTTGCATGCCAATGGCACATTCAACAGGTTTCGCTTAAGCATTCTGGTTCTCTTTTTATGTATGCGGGTCATAAGGGTGGAGCATATGCCAAGAACAGCTTCGGCAATATGTATGCTCACTATGCATAATTTTTTCTTATTGTTTTTTTCCTCATAAATTCAGTTCTCTTGCCTATGCTTCTCTTTTTTATTTGTTACCTTGTGATGTCGTCCATTTTATCAAAATGGTCAAGAAAGCACATGTGATGTACATGGCTCCCCACCTTTTATGCCGTTGACTGTGGCTGCTTGAGATGATTTATAAATAGTCCAATAGGCATAAGATGTGTAACTGTTGCTTTAAAAGTAGAAAGTAATTTTAAGCCATGTTCATATTGTTAAATATTGAAACCCATCAAAATTTGTGCTTGAACATACCAGATGATACAGTGAGCTGTTGAGTCATTTTTTTGTTTAATTTTAACTGGAAGTAAACATGTTCCAAGAGCGTTGGATTTTAGTTTTTGCAAAATTTGATACCATGTTTCTCTGTTTTTCTTTTTACTTTTTGATACCAATTCGTGGAACATAATCTATAATGTAGATACACTGCTGTTGGTGTTTTTGTCCTTGGACGGATGTTTCACGAGGCATGGGGTGTTGAAGCCGGAAAGAAGCAAGCTGAGTTCAATGATTTTCTTGAGGTAATGATAAAAATATTTAACTTAGATATATAGGAAATTTCGTAGAAATCTTCTAACCTATTATTTAACTTGCTGCACTTTTTCTGCAAAGAAGAACAAACCAAGCTATATGTTTCTAGCCACTTCAATGTTGCTTGATCATAGATTTTTTGCCCGCACCTGATACAGTTTCAGCTACTTTAAAGGTCCATAAAGTTGAATTTTTCTTGAAGATGGATTCTTTAGCATACAGCTTCCGCACGAAGCAGACCTTCCATATCATTTCATCCTTCTTTCTGCAGTAGAATTTAACGCAAAAGGAAAACAATTTTTTGAGCCAAAGATCTCAGATTGAATTTATGGTATATAGATGTTAATTCTTGATTTGGTGGATAGAAACTTAAAATAAGATAATAAAATGATAGCAATAAACAAAAACTATAACATCCTAAAGTCTCTGTGAGATGAAATATTAAGTTGGGGGATGGTGATACTGCCTAAAAAATATTGTTATCTTATTGTGCTTCCATTTCCTTTTGTCATATAATTATGAAGTTTTAAAGTTAGCTTTCATTTACTAAATCTATATTTCTTAAAACTAGAATAATATAACTTAGAGAATATAGGGTAAGTCCCCAAATGGAGTGGAATAGGAAAATGATTTGTCTAACTTGCAGCAACTAGTTTGAGATTGAGGTTTGGTTGAATAGATTGGGAAAGCCGTGGAGAATAAAATATAGATAAACATGACAATTTACATATGTTCAATTTTTTTATTGTGTAAAATATCAGTACAATAACTAGTAACTGGGTGTGAAGAATATGTGGTAAGATATCTATTTTTTTATTATTCCTTCTGAAAATTTCCCGTTAGTTTTATGACCTTTAGAAGTTTGACTGGTAGAGTGGGCTTAATCAAGTTGCAACTTGCTAGATTTCTATATATGCAATTAAAATTCAACTAGATTTCTATATATGCAATTAAAATTCAAAATGTGGATTTCCTTGTGTATTGCTGTCAATGTGGTTTGACATCCCCGTTCATATGTTTGGCATGAACATAACCCATTACATTTTCAAAGATTATTGAACAAAGGATACATTATGTATTGGCATAAGAAAGTTGGAGGAAATTCTATAGTTTGCAAGCCATGTATGGTTTGGAATAATTTTGATGATTATTATAAGTGCCATTTAAATTCCTGAGACTTAATATTTGTCCTTCTTTCAGAAAAACCGTATGTGCATATCAATGGAACTGGTAACTGCTGTTTTAGGAGATCATGGACAGCGTCCTCGAGAAGATTATGGTAAAGTGTTTCTTCCTCTTTTTTTAAGTTAGGAATTTTCTGTGAAGCACTATAGACCTAAATAGACCTAGAAATTGTTTCTTTTTTAGGTAAATTGATTGTAACAATTGAAATTTTAACTTAATGATAACTTTTTGTTTGCTTGAGCAGATCTTGAATTTCTTTTCATCCTCATTTATCTTTCTCAGGTTTAATTGACATGATGATGCATTGATTTGAAGCCTATACTTACCCATTTATAACTGTTCCTGTTGATAAGCAACTTTTGCTTTATATTGGGTCAAAAAAACTTATTTCCATCACAATAATTTCATTTCTTAATAATGCGAATGTTCCATTTTTTAGAAAATTTTGTTGGATTATGACCATTTTGTTGTTTTTCTTGATGAACATTTGCTTTGTATATTTATTTTGTGATGATAAATCTATTTTATACCTATTGTTGATACCATGTAACATTCTTTGATCAAAGTAGCCACCATAACTATATTCATGTATTTTTTCTCTTTAAGCAGCTGTGGTAACGGCAGTCTCTGAATTGGGCAATGGGAAACCAAAGTTTTATTCAACTCCTAAAATAATTGCTTTTTGTCGGAAATGGCGCTTACCAACAAATCATGTGTGGTTGTTCTCAACAAGGTGATGACCTCTAATGTCCATTAGTCTCAGTTGCTTCTGCTTATACTGCAATTAATTTATTATTTTTATTTTACAACTTGTATATTCTTTATTTGTTGACCTTATGAGAATTTTCTGATTTCTGATAAGTTTATGTAAATTCAAACTATTTTTTCTTTTTTCTAGTAGTAATTGCTAATTGGTTGTCAATGAACATCCTCTAACTTATTTTAGCTCAAGTTTTTTGCTTAATATCTCTACTGTTAAAATTCTAAAGTATAAACATTGACTGCAGTTGCAGTCTGATGCAATAAAAGTTATAAACTTGTTATCAGTGATTAGTTTCTTATTTTTTCCTTTTTTATTCTTTGTTAAGAATAGTCTTTGCATCCTCATTGTTTAGTTGGGGATTAGGATGTAAATAGGAGATTTACCTCTGTCTAGGCCTTTAGAAGGGAAACTTTTTTTTTTTTGGTATTAACAGTTTTTTCCTTGTTAACTTTTCCCCTAAATGCTTGAATCTCTTTCTTTCTCTCTCTTTTAAGCCCATTTAAGGAATCTGTTTTTGTAACACTTCTCATTCAAATTTCCTGAGGAAAAAAAGTACAGACTAAAACTTTTTCTTACATTTTACTTTAAAAATTGGTTTAGGATAGTAAATTTAAGCGGTAAATTAATTATAGTCTTTTATGAGATAAATTCAAGATGATGGACAGTATCTTCGTAACTTGAAGTATCAGATTTGTTTTATTAAAGATACTGTATACCATTTCATCTGTCTCTTATCACAAGCCAAGTCAATCTGAGTTTAGCTGCTTATAATTTGTTTAAAGATGATACTTATTCAATGAGTATTTGTTAGAATGCTACTAATATGATTGCCTTGTCAAGTGGGTTACTTCAGGAGTTTTGTTTGTTTATTTATTTTCTAAGTTGATTATATCATTTAAGTTATTACTTCTGATTAATCTTCTCTGTTGATGAAGGAAATCGGTGTCTTCATTTTTTGCGGCTTATGATGCCCTCTGTGAAGAAGGCACTGCAACTTCTGTATGTAGGGCTCTTGATGAAGTTGCTGATATATCTGTACCAGGTTAAGTTTTAAAGTACACTGTGTTTCATCAACTTAAGCACGAGTGCCTTCTAAGGGTTCATTGGGTTGTTTTAAAAAAAAAAAAGATATAAAAAAATAGACTCCACTGTATGCTATAGTTATTGGCATGCATACAATGAATGTTGTTTTAAATGGAAGAAGCTTTTTGAAACCAAAAATTGAAGTGAAAAGACAGATATATAATAAACATAGTTAAGACACTGGGTTATGCATCTTCATCTTGTCAGTCGTCATCCTCAGAATTGCTGCATCATATGTAACTCGCTCCACATTTTGTTTGCTGTAAAACATTCTACACTCGGCCTATAGAATTATCTTCATCTAGTAAAATACATGCTACTCCATTTGTACTGGGTGAGATATGCGTATTGCATTTAGGTAGCTGGTGGCTCCAACCCCTTTCAAGATTCATCTTGTGAAGCTTTTTGTGATTCTTCTTTCAGAACTCCAAACAAGCTGATTGTTTCTTGGGGGAAAAAAAAGTTTTAAGAGAAAAAAAGATGGCTAAGTGGGCCCTTTGAATTAAATTGTTATAATGTTTGTCATTCAGCTTGTCACATATTTGTTTTTAAGTTTGTCATCATCTTTTGTTGTCTCAATGATCAATGATGATATCAATCATTTTTAAAATATTATTTTCCACTATAAATATCTAGTGCTTGCATAAGTTAACAATAGTTTCTCGTAGATGACTTTGCTGTTGTAGAGTATTAAATTAACTTGTTACTTTTATGCAGGTTCAAAAGATCATATCAAGGTTCAGGGTGAAATATTGGAGGGTCTTGTTGCCCGTATTGTAAGCAGTGAGAGTTCAAAGCATATGGAGGAGGTCTTGAAAGATATTCCTCCTATGCCAGTTGAGGGAGGTATTCCACTTAATTTCCTATTGTCTGTAAATGTTAGGTTCAATTGGTTTTTGACTTCTGATTTGTCCATGGCTTATCCTCCCAACTAGGTCTTCTGTTTCCCTTTGATTTTCTTCATTCCTGAAGCCACGGTGTTGTTGCTCCAAGGAGCGTCCTCATCCACTTTCACGCCTTATTCTCTCTAATTTTACTATAAATGAAACCAGTTTGAAGTTACCATTGATTTTTAATTTGAAATCCTTTAAACCGGGATGTTTATCTTTTATGTATTCAGTTATTACTGCATCAATAGTGATGTACCCATATATGGAAGATAAGGGTGGGTGGAGGAATCCCTTCCCAATTTCTGAACCAAAGGGTTGCCTCCAGCCCCAATCCTTGTGGTAAGTTTCCATAGGATCCTGGGCGTGCTCATCTTTTAGTTATAACTGCAACCGTTCCGGTCCTTTTTGTGCACCGATGCTAGGCTCCATTATAATAGGTTTAGTGTTCCAGCTACTTTTGTAGACAGTTTTGGGAATCTAAGCAGATTAAAAATTTGTTTTCAAATGATCCATGAATATTATATTAGAATAGGTTGTATGATATTTTGCTCTCCAGGCTTTTCTTTACTTACAAGAATGAATAAATATAATCAACTTGTTTTTTGAATTGAACTTGATTCTTGCAATAGCACTAAGTTTACTTTGCACTTCAGCTGGCCTTGATTTAGGACCAAGCCTGAGGGAAATTTGTGCTGCTAATAGATCAGATGAAAAACAGGTAATTTGAATTTTCTTAAAAAAATTGGATTTTAATTTTGGACTTTCTTGTGCTATATTTGTTTGAGTGTGGCAACTTCATTCATCTACTAATTTTTTCTGTGAAAACACTACTGCAGCAAATAAAAGCGCTTCTTCAGAATGTTGGCTCATCATTTTGTCCTGATTATTCAGACTGGTTTGGAATTGAAACTGGTGATATTCATTCAAGAAATGCAGACAGATCTGTTGTTACAAAATTTTTGCAAGCTCATCCTGCCGATTTTTCAACCACCAAGTTGCAGGTTAGGCTTTTTTAAGTTCCTAAAATATGAATTATATTTTTCTCTGTATTTATTTCATAAATTCTTAAGTTGAAAAATATTTTGAATTATCTTTGAGGTAGGATTTGTTTCTGAATCTTTTGGCTTCTTGTATTAGAACATTTTGTTATAATGTTGTTTGCCTTTGACTCAGGAAGTTCTTTTTTGTACTCCAATTGATGATCTTTTTTTTTTTTGTCCAACCAGGAAATGATTCGTTTGATGCGAGAAAAGCGTTTCCCAGCTGCCTTTAAATGTTATCATAACTTCCATAAGATTGACTCTGTTTCAAGTGACAATCTTTTCTATAAAATGGTCATTCATGTCCACAGTGACTCTGCTTTTAGGCGGTACCAAAAAGAGATGAGGTCTTGCCTGGACTAGCGATTATTTTGCTAAAATTTGATTATTTTCTTTTCGTTTTATTAGAGCTTTGTGTAGTTAAATAGTTTTACTTAATGATGATTGTCCATTTTCATTCCCTAACTAAGCTAATTGACACGCTTCAGGAACAACCCAGGATTGTGGCCTTTGTATCGAGGTAAATCTTTCATGCTTTACCTGGAATTTCAAATTTTGATATTTTGAGCTTTTAACGTAGCAATTGATTTGATTTTTTTTCCCCAAAAAACCTTTTGCTATAATTATAACTTTGTTTCATAGAGAGATAATATTAAACTAAATGTTGATTTTGAGTAAAAAAAACCTAGAGACTGTTAAAAGGTAAAAATTAATAATGGAGAATATCTAGAATGTGTTCAATAAAATTAGATATTTTGAAGCTTTACTGATCATAAAATGCTAGTGTTATGTTGACATGTTATGAAAACTAGTGTCCTCAGCTCTAGTTCAAGTAATAATAGTGACTAGAAATGCGATATTGCTATATCTACATGAATTCGGATTAGTTAGAGTTAAGACTATCTAAGTGCCAAATATTGAGGTCGGAAAATTTGGTCAGGAGAACTGGAAACCAACCTTAGATCATAATTATCGTTGAAGATCTTTTCATTTTGGATAGCACCTGTGTACCCTTTTAAGGAAAAGAAGGGAAAAAAGAGAAAGAAATGGGAGGGAAACAGAAAGAATCAGAAAAAAGAAGAAACAAAAGAAATTTGAGGGGAAGCTCAATTTTTATCATATTAATGCTCTCAATCATGCAGTCTGACTGGAAAAGAACATTTGACGAAATAGTGGTGGGATACTAATCCCACAAGGAATTGTAAATCTACTCAATAGGAAAATCTACCCAAAATAATAATGAATCCTGCTTAACTATTATCCTTAAATCCTGTAAACAAAAATTTGCTAAGATTAAAAAAAAAAAGATTATTATCCTAAATCAATATGTCTACAAGTGGATGGATGTGATGTTATAGTTCTTATGCAGGTGGAATAATTAGTGGTCATGGCTTTTTCATGGATTTAAAGCACTATAATTTGATCCTCCATTTGGATCTAGGGAAAGAAAAGAAAATTGTAAAGGTAAAAATGCTTAGTAGGATAAGCAAATCCTTGATGACGTGCAGCTGCATTTCTTTTAGGATTGGGGTGGCAGTACAATTTTATGCTGAATGATGTCATAATACTCTATTAACTACTTTATTGAATTTTTTTTTCCTTTTGGTTTAATTGGGGGAATATTACACAGTTCTGTACATAATTATTGACTTTTATTATGGCTACCCAGGTTTTTTTGTTGATATTAACCTGTTCAAGGCAAACAAGGAAAGAGCTGCTGAAATTGACAAAAACAATGATATAGGAGGAAATGCTAATGGTAACGGTCGTTTATCAGAGAATGATGATTTAGCTGATGAGGACTCAAATTTAATGATCAAACTGAAGTTCCTCACTTATAAGGTATATTTAATTCTACAAATCTCAGATGGACTAACTGCAGGCAAAAATTCACTTTTAAGGCAAGTGTGTACATTGCTAGAGTTATCCTTTCCTTCCTACTTATCCTAAAAGCTCTGATTTTAAGGATCAATGGATTACTCAACGGAGTATAATGCTAAGTTGATGGAAAAGTTCTTATTTCAAAATATCTCATTTTGTAAATCAAATAATATGACATTACATAGCATAAAAGGTTGTTAGGATCAAACTAAGACGTGTAAGAGCATTTTAGATATTAATTATTGCTATGAAGCTCCATTCTGTATCAGCTTAAGCTTTTGGATGTATATGTTTCAGTAGGGTGATAATTTTCTTTCTAGTTGATTGAAATACATTATTTTTTGACCAATTATGTAGTATAGTAATTTCTTTAATCAAAGTTTATTCTCCAAAAGAATCCTCATCCAGTTTCATATTTTATCAATTTTTTTTTCCTTGTATTTTTCTTTTACATGACAACAGGATTACAGATTTTATGTTTTGGTTAAGATCTTAGGTTCTAATACATGTTCATTTTTGCAATTGGAATCATAGTTCCTCCAGTTTTATGGAAACTGCATCACTAAGTTAGAACAAACACCATTATACATACACATGTTCATGAATACACTTCATTGCTTCTGATTTACACTTACTTATTTCAAATCCTTAGATTTAAAATATATAGAAGGTATTAAAATTCTATTCTGCGCACACACATGTTAGAATGTACTTTTGTATGTATATCTATATAGTTATGAATATGTGTGTTCATTGGCTGGATCAACTTTAAGGATGGACTCCATTAAATTGCAACATGCAATAAAAAGTTTTTTTTTTGTGGTAGCAGGGTTTGTTACTCTATAATTTTAAAATACTGATTTTTTGGACGAAAGGTATCACTATATGGAGATTTCATCTGGTTATATGATATTTAATTTTAAGCAACTGATGTAAGTACAGCTTCACTAAATACATTGCTGAAGGAGGATCAAAGATAAACTATAAAGAACATAGCACTTCTTGACTATATCTGTTAGCAGTGCATTTTAAATGCATTATAGTCGTTGGACCATGTAAATTGATGTCATGTTTATTTTAGTTTCTGTATCATTTTGACTGTTTAGAGAAGTTAATCTTCTTTTGCTAACCATAGAATTTTAACTCTCATGATGCTTTGTTTGTCCTTGTCTATAGTTGAGAACATTTCTCATCCGCAATGGCTTGTCAACTCTTTTCAAGGATGGTCCTGCTGCTTACAAGGCCTACTACCTGAGGTGAGGTTCCAGTGTTTATATAAGTTGTGTTGGAAATGTGAAAGGAAATATGTCAAGAACAAGTTTGCATGTTCTACATTGTTGTACTTGACTTTAGGAGTGAAAACAAGTGGTTACACAGAACAATGTTGGTTTTATGAGTTGTCATTTTGGTTTGTTAGACCTGTTACTTGTGCTTGAAATGTGTCTTCTGATGTCCTTGGTAATCTCAAATTGCACTTTTGGATTAGAAACTTGTTACATAGGAGGTCATGTGTACCTAATGGAGAGGTTTTGAGGTTTTTCTGGATGGCTTAGATTCATGATCTTGTAATTTCTGAATCAATAGTCAATATGGTGTGGTAAGACCATTTTTAGAAATATATATGTACCAAAATCTCTGGTAACTTACTGCAAGACCAATTAAGATACATTACTGTGGACCTTCTTACAATGGTTTGTAACCCCTTAATTTAGTTAGTGGATATGTTAATTTAACGTTACTTGCTTGATAAGCAACACATCATGACACTTAGAAGAGTAGAATGATGACCATATGAAATTGCTAATATGATTGTCGATATGGCAACATTAAGTAGTCTAGTGTTTATGTATTTGATCACCTTAAAAAATCTATACTATTTGTGAATCAGACTTATCCTTCCTTTGTTTCTAAAAAGTCTTCACTAGTTTTGGATTTTTGCATTTTAGGCAAATGAATATATGGGGCACTTCTGCAGGAAAGCAAAGACAACTTAGTCAGATGCTAGACGAATGGTAATGCTGAAATTATTCTTTTTCATGTTCTTACTGCTTTAACTCTTTTTAGATTTTAGTGCTTGGATGGTCAAGTAGATTTGTTATTAATATGTTTCAAATCCATGTTTAGGGCCATGTACATACGGAGAAAATACGGAAAGAAACAACTGTCATCATCAGTATATCTTTCTGAAGCTGAGCCTTTTCTTGAACAGTATGCTAGACGGAGTCAGGAGAATCAGGCTCTGATAGGATCTGCCGGAAACTTGGTGAGGGTTGAAGATTTCCTGGCCATTGTTGAAGAAGGTAGGGATGAAGAAGGTGATCTTGAGACTGGGCGTCATGCACCACCATCAAGTGCTAAACCCTCAGCCGAGGACATGGTGCAAAAAAAGGAGGGTTTAATAGTTTTCTTTCCAGGTAGAGATTTCTGTTCCATGTGACAAGCAGTGTCAGCTTTGAGCATGGAAACACTATATACATATATATTGGTGCAATGGTGATACAAAAAAGAGTGAATAAATTTTTCAGTACTGGGGTAAAAATCTAGATTTATACAAAAAGAGAAGTTAGAAAGTGGATTTTATCCTACCAAAAAACTAACGTCTTTCTCTCTTCTATCTTCAAAGTCTTCTCTATTTCTCTCTCGACAATTCACCTAAAGAAATAAGTATTATAGTAGCACACTTCAACTTATACCTGCTTCTGAGAATGGAGAATAAAGTATGAAAAATTAACTATAAAATCGGAAGAAAGTTACTGGATAACTGCTTCACTTTTGTACTCGCCTGAGACAAAATAATTCTCCAGAAGTTTTGAGCTACAATGTTGGACTAGCCATGAACTTTTAGTTGCCTTCTTCCTCAAAATAGAAGCAATCATTCACACAATGCACTAAGAAGGAAATAGATACATGTAAGGTGTCTGCCTTTCAATACCTCCTGTTCTGCCATGAGCCAAAGCCCAAGAAAAACATTGGTTCCATATGATTCTAGGAGCCTTACGGGCTTCTTTTGATGTCTTGTTTCAAGAAAACTTGGAAATGAAAAATTAATCAGTAAATTCCAGCACTTATACAATCAGTTTTTCTATTCACCTTTCATTGATTTCTATCTTTTGCTTTGAAGTTTGGAACTTTATTTATTTTATTTTCTACATTTTATTGAACTTCGAGCTAGGTTTTGATTTTTTGATGAATTAAATTCTCAGGAATACCTGGCTGTGCTAAGTCTGCTCTTTGCAAGGAAATACTGAATTCGGCAGGAGGACTTGGAGATGATAGGCCAGTCCATAGTTTGATGGGTGACCTAATAAAAGGTATGATAATTGTCCTGAAACTTTTGTAACAAATTGGAGGATTAGAGGTTTGTAAATTCTTTGTATCTGAATTCCAGTTACCATTGCAATTATTTTTGTCACATTGCTGCAGAACTACTGCTATCTCTGTATCTTTCTATTGATTGTAAAATGTTTGTTTGTTAATGTTTGTTGACTAACATAATTGTTTATTTATATATTCCCATAGGAAGATACTGGCCGAAAGTTTCTGAGGAGCAGAGGAGAAAACCATATTCTATAATGCTTGCAGACAAGAATGCACCAAACGAAGAAGTCTGGAGACAGGTAAGATCCTTTGCTCTGGAGTAGCAAAATTTTCAGCATTATTGACCGAAATAGGTAAAATGAAAGCTGGAAATATTTGCTGTGGGAAAGAAAAGTAAATGAAATTTAATTCAATGAAGCTAGTCAAAGTTTGGCATGATTTGATAAACAGAAACTTGGGTATTATATGGGTTAATATGGAAGGTTGTCTGCCGTAAAGAAAACCTTATACCTAATAGCGAGCTCAACTATTGTATTTAATTTCTAATAACTTCCTCGAGCACAAGTGGAATGCCTCATGTGTACTTAAATGTCGACCGGGTCTCACAAGCATCATTTTGGTCTTACTAGTGG
The DNA here is from genome assembly GCA_026225775.1 of Bursera palmeri. Taxonomy (NCBI): domain Eukaryota; kingdom Viridiplantae; phylum Streptophyta; class Magnoliopsida; order Sapindales; family Burseraceae; genus Bursera; species Bursera palmeri. Next base: position 90,695 of record JANKKB010001293.1, read on the forward strand.
GCCGAACATAATTATTTTAATTTTTTTTTTTTTTGAATTGTTAAATCATTTTGGCTTGAATACCATGTTAAGAAACCAGTTACCTAAAAGCTTAAGTTTCTTGGTCTGAGCTCCAATATAGTATTTAACTTATAATATCCCCTTCATATTTTTACATGATTGTTACATCAGTGTCATATCAATCTACTAGATCTGAAAGAATGAAATATAGAAAGATAGGGATGACTCACCTTCAATTCAATCACTTTGAGGATGATTATCTCAAATAGACAAGTGTGCTTCAGTGCCAACCCCATCCTACTCTAAATTTGGTAAAATATAAACACACTCCAAACAGGAAACAGATTAAAGTAAATATTTTTTAAAATAGCTTCTTGTCGGTCAGCCATCAGTCTATAAGTTTTTATTCTTGTTTTAATGATCATGTTTAATACTAATTGCAGATCCTTGTGATTTTAGAAATGAGGCCTTTTAGAGATTTTTGGAACCTAGATGGTGGAATTTATCAAACTCTGACTCCATTTCTCTTGAGGCTGGCATAGTAATAGGCTGTGTTATTTATTCAAAGAACTTTGATTGAATGTGTTAGACTAAGGCTAGGGGGACTTATTAATTCTTTTGATGACTTCTACCATAAATTAGACTGTTATTCTGGAGTTCTTTTTTCCTTGAATTATTGCAACAGATTTGTGTACTAATTACAAAACAATTTCCAGAAGTTTTTCTTCTCAAGATGTTAAATATATCCTGATAGTTCTTTTCTGTTTCTGCAGATTGAAGACATGTGCCGCAGCACTAGAGCGTCTGCAGTTCCTGTTGTACCTGATTCTGAAGGTTATATAGTTTTCTTTATTGGCTCTGCTGTGAATTTTAATAATTATGATGCATTGCTGTGCATTGATTGCGGGAATGGATATCATGGTTATTGCTTACAGATTTTTATGGTCAATTGGTTTTAATTCTGTGCATTGACTGTACAGGAACGGATTCAAATCCATTCTCTCTTGATGCATTAGCTGTTTTCATGTTTCGTGTGCTTCAAAGAGTTAATCATCCAGTATGTATTCATCTTTGCCTTTTAATTTTTAAGGTTTCCAAAACACCTCTATAAAATTCATAAGATATCGCAGGTTCCCCAAATACAGACACCTATATATTCCATCATCTTATTAACTCTTATTTCAAATGCTATATGATTCTAGGGGAATCTTGACAAGGGATCACCAAATGCCGGCTATGTGCTCCTAATGTTTTATCATCTTTATGAAGGCAAGGTATGATCAAAGCTTCTAGTATGATGTTGATCAACCTCTATCAAAAGCATTTTCTGCTCTCTTATGCTTACAATTTTCAGAGTCGGAAAGAGTTCGAGGATGAATTAATAGAACGTTTTGGTTCTCTTGTCAAAATTCCTTTGCTGAAAGAGGATAGGTAAGAATATTTTCCACCTAAGATGCTTTGTGATTTGTTAATGCTGCACCTGTGGTTGTTGATATTACAAGGGGATGCTAGATTTTGATTTCAGGCTTCTTTTATCTTCAGAATAACCTTCAATGGTTGGTGCTTCATTTGTAAAATCATTTATTTCTGCTGTATTACTTTCTTATTCACTCTTTGTTACCTTCCTACCTGTTGGAATTGTTTTGTTGTTAAAATCACTAGTCTTTCCTTCCGTTTTCTTGTCTTTCCTCTTGCTATGGAGAGGGGATCCAATAGTCGATATGTGATTTTTTTTTTTTTTAAATCTTTACTTCATTGTCATATAAGTACTGTAGTGATTGTGTGTGCTTGAAAATGCAGGAGTCCTTTGCCTGATGATGTGAAGTCTGTTCTGGAGGAGGGTATAAATTTGTACAAGCTTCACACCCGTAGACATGGAAGGTTGATAACAAAACTTTATATGCCTGTTTTTGATGAATACTACTATTAACTCTTTATGTTTCAAATCATAAAAAATTTATGTAGTGATCCGTTCTTTGGTAATATAATATTATCGTTATCATAATCATTGTTAGCATTTCACACTTGTTAAGAAGAATATATATATTATCGTTTGCCTAAGATAAAGATTATTTTCTAGCATCTGTCTAACAACTGCCTTACTGTCAAATTTTGAGTAGTTAAGAGGCAACTTTTGTTCTTTTTTCTAGCATTTTCTCTATAAAGTTGTTTGAAGCAGTCTGCTTACTCTCAAATCATTGTTTAGTTGGAGACTTTCTATAAATGTATAAATTGGTAGTGCTGAACTTTCTGGCAAAATTTCTTTAGCTCTTATGCTTTGACCCCTTGTGCATTGGACTTGCATTGTGAAAGCTGATAAGAAGCTTCGGAGAACCACACTCTAAAAGCTAGGTGTTAAAGTAGGAGATTCTAAAGCCTTATAAATCCCATACAAGAAGTCTATACTTCCAATGTGAGATTCAAGTCCCATACCTTGCAATTAGGATCCTAACATTCCACCATGCTCCGTAGCCTCAGCTCTCATGCAGGCTGGTTGTACGCTAGTCCTATGAGTAGTCCCGATGAACACTGCAATACCGACATCACCACCTGCGTCGCACGATTGCAACCGGAAGATATAATATAGGCTCTTATACTAATTGATAAGAACCTTAGGAGAACCACACCCCAAAAGTTAGCTATTGAGGTGAGAAAGCCCAAATCCTTATAAATCCCACACAAGAAATCTATATTTTAAATATGGGATTCAAGTCCTATACCTTACAATTAGGATCCTAACATTCCACCACGCTTGCTATTGTGGACAGAAGCATGAATTCTGTCTCCCCTGCTTGTTTTCTACAATTTCAACTCTAGATTAAAAACAAAAATCAGGGTTTGTGCTTCATGTATATGTATATGTATATGCATGTATTTATTACAGATTTGTTGAGTTCATGGATCTTGTTGATTGTCTTACTAAATTATTGATTCTATGATATACTAACTCTTCTAAAATATTGTTCTCTTATTTATGTCATATAATCTTGATTTTATGGTGCTTGATTATGGGGAAAGAAATCAGAGAAGTTACCACCTTTTGCCTAATATCCATTTTGAACAAATTTAGTAGGTCATAACATGAAATTGTAATGGCATAGGGCAGTCTTTCATTCTTTACGGGATAGTTTCTGATTAACCTTATGTTCTAGTTTTTATACTGCCGTTGACATATCATTATTATCATTACTGATGCTTCATCTTCTCTGATTGTGTTATACTGTATATTTATTTTTCATTCCATAATTAGGTTGGATTCAAACAAAGGATCATATGCAAAGGAATGGGCTAAATGGGAGAAACTATTACGAGAGACATTATCGACCAATTCTGACTATCTTGGTTCTGTTCAGGTCCACTTATATATATTTTTTAATGTTGTATTATACTTTATGATGATGCCTTAAGTGATATCAGTTTGGTAAAATATGCTGGTTAACAACTTCTTCTACTTAACAACTGCCCATTTTACCAGGTTCCATTTGAGTCTGCAGTTAAGCAAGTGTTGGAACAACTGAGGCTTGTTGCCAAGAGTGAACACACAACACAAACCATTGAGAAGAGGAAGTTAGGAGCTATTGCTTTTGCTGCTGTTAGTTTACCTGTTACAGAGATTCGAATCTTCCTTAATAATGTAAGTGCAAGACCCTGCTCTGCAGGAAAACATTTTGGTTTTTCCCTAACTCTAGCCTAAATCATCTGAAGAACAAAGCTAACTATTTAATTAGCCAAACATAAGCTTAGTGGTTTGCTAAGGTCTGCCATCCAGGATTCTGCTGGACTTTCGTACCTTGGCTGAATTGTTTTTCTTTTATAATCTTGATACAGGGATTTTAACTTGATTTCTTTTACTTCAGGTGAAGGTTAATGCAAATCTAATTTGTGGGGGTCATTTATTACCATTGTTGATGTAATCAATATTTTTAGGTGTCTAGAGATAAATAAAATATTGGATTAAGAAATTAATGTGCATCTATCTATTCTTTTGGGGGATTATGGCAAGCTTTTGTAGTGGGGCTGTCTTTCTAGGGAAAGTAATCTTTCCCGAGGGACTCTTTATTTTTATCTTTTTGGGGGTTAAAATGGTTTTACTCTTGAATAATTTTGTCTCATGTAGAGGTTGTGGGCACATGACCATGTCATCATTTAATTTTGCCTCATCTATTGACCTCCTTCCTGTTACCTCTTCCTTAAGCAGTTGGCTGGGAAGGATCCAAAGATTGAGCTCTTTTTCAAGGACAAGGACATGGAACACAACCTGAAGAAGGCTCATGTTACCCTTGCTCACAAGAGGAGTCATGGTGTTGCGGCTGTAGCTAGTTACAGCCTCTTTGTCCATGAGAGGGTACCTGTTGAATTGAATGCTTTGCTCTTTAATGATAAAATGGCTGCGTTGGAGGCTCAACTTGGGTCTATTGATGGGGAAAGGATAGTTTCCAGAAACGAGTGGCCGCATGTTACCATATGGACCGGAGAGGGAGTTCCACCAAAGGAGGCCAACACATTGCCACAATTGCATTCAGAGGGGAAGGCAACCCGAATTGAAATTACCCCTCCATTCACCATATCAGGCACAGTGGAATTCTTTTAAGTTCTTTGTGGTGTGACCAGTCATCAGATCGGTTTGATCTAGATCTTTAAAATAGAAAGTTCTTGTCACATGAGATTTTATGGCTACTTGGTAGCAAAATGCTGAAGGCTGAAAGTAAGGTATGGGTAGATAAGGAAATTAAAAACACAAGTCTCTTCAAAAACATCCGATAAAATAGGAAGGATTAGCTCAAAATCGCGTTTTTGTTGTTGTTGTATAGAGGGTGATTGTAATAGGACATACGTACGATGAGTTTCTTCCATGGGAAATTTTCTATGCTTTTCCATGGAAACTACGAATTTTATACATTCACTTTGTAACCAATAAATCTCCCATTGCAATATTAAAAAGAGTTTATTTACGCCTGAACAGTGTCTTATATGTGCACCGTTGCAGCTTAAGTACTCGGGTTGAAATAAAAGTGTATACTGCACTCTATTATCTTCTCTACAAAACATAATCATCAGCAGAAACTATACGTTTGTGTTGTTTACCTTATGCACCTTTTACTTCTTGTACTTCCTTTATCGAGTTCAATTGCAGCGCAAGCTCATCTTATCTTTCGTTTCATGATCCATCTTGTCTTCGTTACTTTTCTTCTGGAATTATCCCAAAGCATTTTCTTATTATGGGTAACCATACTGTTCAATGATTTCAATTATTCAACCATTTTATGTAAATGTTTTGGTAAGGAGCTGATAGCCGTGGAATTGAGTGGTGAGGAGTTCATTATAACTTTTTACTGCTTCCTAGTAATTTCTTTCACTGGTAGTTGGGGTGTTGGTGTAGCAGTGAATTTACTACCCTAAACAATATATAATCATTTAGATAAGTTGATAAAAATAATATTTGGGCCTTTTGTCTCAGTGTAAAGCACTTAGCCCATTCTTTGTAAAAGGTATTAGAGCATATTTGATTATGATTTTTGTGTTTTTGTTTTCGAAAAAACAGAAAAGTTTGTGTAAATTTTTTTTTTATTATTTATTAAAAGGATATGTGTTTGATAATGAATTTAAAAAATGATAATTGAATTTAAATATATTATAAATTTAAAAATTTTAAAGCACAAACAAAAATTAAATATTCAAATTTGAATTATGTTACAAAATATGAACTCCTGAACCATAAACAAAGCCCTTGATTATTGAAGTTAACCGCTGGGCATTCTACGGACCATGAACGAGTTTACCAGATGCAAATTACTTAAAAAAGTGCACAGAGCACGTAGAACTCTACGTCTCTGATCTAACGCATTGTCCTTTCTGTATACATAAAATGCGTTCCACAGGCCTGAAAGATATTTGGAATATTACGTTAAAAATTAACATAATATTACGTTAATGCTTAAAACATTAACAATTTGGAATATTACTTTTTGTTTCTCTTGTCAAAATTCCTTTGCTGAAAGATGATAGGTAAGAATATTTTCCACCTAAGATGCTCAGTGAATTGTTAATGTTGTAGCTGTCGTTGTTGATGTTACAAGGGGATGCTAGCTTTGATTTCAGGCTTCTTTTATCTTCATAATAACATTCAATGGTTGGTGCTCCATTTGTAAAATCATTTATTTCTGCTGTATCACTTTCTTATTAACTCTTTCTTACCTTCCAACCTATTGGAATTGTTTCATTGTTAAAATCACTAGTCTTTCCTTCCGTTTTCTCGTCACACTCTTGCCATGGAGAGGGGATCCAACAGTAGTTATGTGATTTTCTTTTTCTAAATCTTTACATCATCGTCATATAAGGAATGTAGTGATTAGTGTGTGCCTGAAAATGCAGGAGTCCTTTACCCGATGATGTGCAGTCTGTTCTGGAGGAGGGTATAAATTTGTTAACGCTTCACACCCGTAGACATGGAAGGTTGATAACAAAACTTTATATACCTATTTATGACGAATACTACTATTAACTCTTATGTTTCAAATCATAAAAAATTTATGTAGTGATCCGTTCTTTGGTAATGTAATATTATCATTATCATAATCATCCTTAGCATTTGACACTTGTTTAGAAGAATACATATATATTATCATTTGCCTAGGATAAAGATTATTTTCCAGCATCCGTCTAACAACTGGCTTACTGTCAAATTTTGATTAGTTAAGAGGCAACTTTTGTTCTTTTGTCTACCATTTTCTCTATAAAGTTGTTTGAAACAGTCTGCTTACTCTCAGATCATTGTTTAGTTGGAGACTATCTATAAATGTATAAATTGGTAGTGCTGAACTTTCTGCCAATATTTCTTTAGCTCTTATGCTTTGACTCCTTGTGCATTGGACTCGCGTTGTGGAAGCATGAATTCTGTCTCCCCTGCTTGCTTTCTAGAATTTTGACTCTAGAGTAAAAACAAAAATCAGGGTTTGTGCTTCATGTATATGTATATGTATATGCATGTATTTATTACAGATTTGTTGAGTTCATGGATCTTCTCGATTGTCTTAATACTAAATTATTGATTCTATGATATACAAACTCTTCTAAAATATTGTTCTATTATGTATGTAACATAATCTTAATTATGGTGCTTGATTATGGGGAAAGAAATCAGAGAAGTTACCTTCTTTTGCCTAATATCCGTTTTGAACAAAGTTAGTAGGTCATAACACAAAATTGTAATGGCATAGGGCGGTCTTTCATTCTTTACAGGATGGTTTCTGATTAACCTTATGTTTTAGTTTTTATAATGCCGTTGACGTATCATTATTATCATTACTGATGCTTCATCTTCTCTGCTTGTGTTATACTGTATATTTATTTTTCATTCCATAATTAGGTTGGACTCAAACAAAGGATCATATGCAAAGGAATGTAAGTGGAAGACCATTGAGAAGAGGAAGTTTGGAGCTATTGTTTTTGCTGCTGTTAGTTTACCTGTTACAGAGATTCTAAGCTTCCTTAATAATGTAAGTGGAAGACCCTGCTCCGCAGGAAAACATTTTGGTTTTTCCCTAACTCTAGCCTAAATCATCTGAAGAGCAAATCCAACTATTTAATGAGTCAAACATAAGCTTAATGATTTACTAAGGTCTGCCATCCAGGATTCTGCTGGACTTTTGTTCCTTGGCTGAATTGTTTTTCCTTTATAATCTTGATACAAGGATTTTAACTTGATTTCTGTGACTTCAGGGGAAGGTTAATGCAATTCTAATTTGTGAGGGTCATTTATGACAATTGTTGATGTAATCAATACTTTTAGGTGTCTAGAGATAAAAAAAAATATTGGATTAAGAAATTAATGTGCATCTAATCTATTCTTTTAAAAATGGTTTTACTCTTGAATAATTTTGTGTCCCATGTAAAGGTTGTGGGCACATGAACATGTCATCGTTTAATTTTGCCTCATCCCTTGACCTCCTACCTGTTACCTCTTCCTTAAGCAGTTGGCTGGGAAGGATCCAAAGGTTGAGCTCTTTTTCAAGGAAAAGGGCATGGAACACAACCTGAAGAAGGCTCATGTTACTCTTGCTCACAAGAGGAGCCATGGTGTTGCGGCTGTAGCTAGTTACGGCCCCTTCGCCCATCAGAAGGTACCTGTTGAATTGACTGCTTTGCTCTTTAATGATAAAATGGCTGCATTGAAGGCTCAACTTGGTTCTATTGATGGAGAAAGGATAGCTTCCAGAAACGACTGGCCGCATGTTACCATATGGACCAGAGAGGGAGTTCCACCAAAGGAGGCCAACACATTGCCACAATTGCATTCAGAGGGAAAGGCAACCTGTATTGAAATTAACCCTCCATTCACCATATCAGGCACACTGGAATTCTTTTAAGTTCTTTATGATGTTGCTAGTCATCAGATCAGTTTGATCTAGATCTTTAAAATAGAAATTTCTCGTCACATGAGATTTTATGGCTACTTGGTAGCAAAATGCTGGAGGAATTATTCAGCCATTCTGTAGCTAGTCAATGATTTCAATTATTCAGCCTTCTTGTGAAAATGTTTTGGTGAGAAGCTGATGCCCGTGGAATTGAGTGGTGAGAAGTTAATTATAACCTTTTACTGCTTCCTAGTAATTTCTTTCACTGATTGTAGGAGTATTGGTGTAGAAGTGAATCATTAGATAAGATGACCAAAAAAAAAAAAAAAATTGGCTGCTTGTCTCAGTGTAAAGCCCTTAACCCATTCTTTATAAAAGGTATTAGAGCACATCTGACTATGATTTTTGTGTTTTTGATTTCGAAAAAACAGAAAAGTTTGTGTAAAAAATTTTAATATTTATTAAAAGGATACTTGTTTGATATTGAATTTAAAATATATTATAAATGCAAAATTTTTAAAACACAAACAATAATTAAATATTCAAATTTGAATTATGTTAGAAAATATAAAATGAATTCCTAAACCATACACAAAACCCTCGATTACTGAAGTTAACCGCTAGGCACTCTACGTGCTATGAACGAGTTTATCAGACGCAAATTACTTAAAAGAGTGCATAGAGCAAATGGAACTCATCTATGATCTGACGCCTTGTCCTTCCTGTATATATAGAATGCGTTCCACAGGCCTGAAGGATCTTTCAATGTCTTCTACCATAACTGTGCTCTGGAACATGAAGGCAACATCAAGATGCTTTTTCACCTTTACATGTAGCTTCTATCAACCATAGATTGTTCTTCATTCAGGGCTATAGTTGGTAGCGTTGCCATTGCCTCACCATCAAGTACCAAATGTTCCCCGTTCTTTACACATTTTGTTGAGAATTTTACTCTAAACCTCAACCACCAAAATCCCAAGTCAGTTACCGTAGCAATATTCAACAAAATGAGAAGCTTTTACAGGTGCTAGTAAGCTTACAGGTATCTCTTCTTGTTTTCTCTTATGTTAACCGCTCGTACCTCACCATGAATTTTATCTCCAACATAGACTGGCAACCTGAAATGCAAGCTTTGGGAAACATATACAGCTCCAGGCTATAAAGTACCATGACATCAGAAAGTTAGATATCTTCCAAGCATTCTGCATCTGCTTATAAAAGTTTCAAAAAGCTCTTCAAGAAAGTAACCATATATTCTACCTTCTGTTTTGAAGCGTACCCATAAAATTTCTATTTAAATTTCACTTATTAATAGTAAGTGATGATCAACTGAACTAACAATTATCAAAGTTGACAAATGTATTAACAAAAGAGATATAAAGTGAGTAAGAGTGTCAAAAAAAGTGTTGCTAGCATTCCTCATTTTATAAAACTAAAATCCACCACGGCTCACACCCTTTTATGGGATTTAATGTTAATGCAGCAACCGTAATAATCTTCTACTTGCAAGTTTCAAGTACAGAAATCATGCATATGGGTCTCCATGGTCACTGCTCAGGTTTTAACTGAGCTTTTTTATTTTATTTTCCTGTTCTACTTCTCATGAACAAGTACTCAAAATGGAAACCAGATGAAGAGAAAGTAAGACTGTGACTTACAAAATGAGAGGAAATGATACGAGGAAATAATGCAGCAACAAGCATCCCATGGACAAGTGGATCATCAAAACCAGCACTTCTAGCAGCCTCCGAATCAAAATGAAGAGGATTTGAGTCCTGACTCACCTTAGAATATTCAACAACATCCTCACTTGTGTAGATCCTTGCTTGTCTTAAGATGTCTCCAGTTCTCAGTACACGTGGTTCTAGTGATGAAAAGCATCTCAACGAAGAGACTTTACTTGAGATCAAACTCTTGATGAGCATTCTTGTAAAGTCTTGAATTCAGCATCCAACCATTCTGAGTTATGCAAGAACAAACAACAAATTAAAATGCGGCGTGCCTTCCGAAGGACTAAAATAGAATACTAAATTCCTAACATCAAGATAACAAAGCAATCATTTCGTATCTTAAATTTGAAGTTAAAGACGCAGTTTTTCATATCTTTTCTTGCGTCATTTTCTCGAACACGTTAAGTGCAAATGTACCTAACTGAGATTTCCGACTGTCATTGTTTTGGTTAATAGAGAAATGCTAATTTAAAGAAGTACATTGGGAGAGTTCAACTACCAGAACGCTTCGTTAGACCAAAGATGAAGGGCCAGCAATTGAGGGTTCGATTAATTTGATGAGTTGGTTGGTGATTTCCAATTTGGTGAGACGTGAAACTATAGGTGCGTTGGATTATAAGTTCATTCAATCGCCTTATAGGTTATAAACCACTCTGCTTCACTATCACATATTATTATATACCGGTCCTGCAACATAACCGTAACAAGTAAACAAAAATAATCTTTCTGAGGTTAATTTGCTCTAACAAGATGATTAGATGATTAAGGGTTTTGCAAAAACACAAAATTGCTCCAAAGAGTTAACAATTTTTTACATTTTTCGTATAGGTACAAAATATCTCTTGCATCCAGAGCAAGAAAAAAGGATCGTTAGTTATAAATATAAGGCTTCTGAATTGGCCTGAAGTGGTTGACAGAAGCCATCATTCTAAACCTACAAAATAAACCCCATAACGTTAATGTCTTCCACAATCAATTCCGATTTCATGCAAAGAAATTGTCCTGAAAAACATTCAAGTATGATTTATAACCCTTATAAAACTAGAACTACATCTTGATTTATTCATTTGACTGAATGTAGAACTAGTCAAACTATTGCAAACACAAACATCTCATAAGTTGTGAAGTTCAGTCTATTGCTGTAAAGAAATGAAAAAGCCCAGGAAAATGGCAGAGATTGAAACTACTTTGAGAAACGTAGATAAAATAGAAAACTAATACCATCCTTAAAATTTCAAGACTCAAGAGCTACATCCAAAAGGCAAACAAACACAAAAAATTAAACAAAAGGATTATGTTGATATTGCAGTCTCTAAGAACTAGGGTGCCAACTCCGGACCCAATCTGTCAAACCCGCAACATTTCTGGTGATATCCTCAATGTTATCACTCTTCAATGCGACAACAATATCCTCTGGATAACTTTCTTTCGCCTCCTCCAGCAGAACTTGAAAGATTTCACATTCAATATTGTTTGAGAGTTTTGCTCCAGTGTAACCTCTGCCACAAAAGCCATCTTGAGTTAGGAAGACATCCCAATAGAAGGAACTAAAAGAACAGTAACACTAAACTAACAGTAACTACCTCTTACTCAAACGATCATACAACACAGAATTTTCAGTTTGAAGCACCACAACACGATCAAACCATCGCTCAGGAAAGAAATCACAGCCATGGTAGTCCACAATATTACCACCTTCTTCCATTAAATCCTCGAGTTCATCACACACCTGAAAGATCCACACAACACAATATTGATGCTTTTACCAGAAAAATGAACAAATCTTAAGTTAATGTATAAAACAGTAAATGCCCTTCCTTCATTAAAAGCAACCAATGATCATGCTTATAATTGGCTGACTTAATAATAATTAAAAAAAAAAAAACGAGTTACTTATGGAATCAAACAGTCAAAAGTGCAAAGATATAACTAGAAGGGTTAGAAAAACAACCGCCTGCTTGGCTGATTTCCAAGGGTTAAATGTTATCCACTGGAAATCTTTACTATAAATTAGAACTCATAAAAATCATGCCAAAAGAATATTTCTAGAAGAAAAATCTTATTGGGCACCTATTTATTTACAAATTTTGATCATTACTTATCTAGAATCTCGATCAAAAAATCACTGAGTTCAACAAAAACCAACAATAATGTTGAATATTTAAATAATAATGATAATAATAACTAATAGCAATGAGAGTTAGTGATAGAACTATTGAAAAAGGTAAGAAAATTTTAGACCTTGATTATTGTAGGGATTAAAATTTTAATACCAGATCTTCATTGATGATGTGGCACTCGAGTTCATCATCCCAACCATCATGCAAATTCTTCTCTCTGACCAAATCTCCAATGTTTATATGGCGAAGCTGGGTAGACTCTGCCAGCGCAGACGATATTGTTGTTTTTCCCGTTCCTGGTGTTCCAGTCACCAATATGTTTGGTCGACTCCCCTTGCTGTCGCGCACCATGGTGTCTACTGCACAAATCCCTTCAATACAGCATCCGTAGATAACAATTTCTTCGTTTCTTATCCTACAGAAAGTGCGTCTTAATCTAGAGAAAATGTGTGGAAGTAGATTTTTTTGGTACAACAAAGCACCAAAACAATAACAAACTTTAAAACTTCCAGTCAAGATAGAATTGAACTTATGTTCTGATACTTACAATATAAATTAAAACTAAACAATAAAAGAAATAAAATTTTCAGAGATGCCAGTAAGCTTCAAAGTAGTGATTTCATCATCTGAAATAAGTGCAAAAGCCCCAGTTGACGATTATTAAAATCTATAATCGGTATAATGTTGATAGAATCACACTTTGGCAAAGCTTTTGATTATTTTAGTATTATTGAAGATTTTCTTAAAATTCTATTCAACTTTTCTCATCTATAATTAAAATAAAATAAAATCCAATACCTTTGTGATAGCTAAAGAGACTAGCTTCTTGCTCCTCTCTGATTCGGCTCAGAACTTTAAACCCAGGTCGAGTATTAACTGTCCAAAGAAAGAAAAATAAATCAATAAATAACCCTAAAAATTGAAAAATAAAAAAATTGGGAAGGTCATGCTAGAATTGGTTGAGAGTACAGATAATTGAACAAGGTAGTCCAATAGCGCCTAGCGGTGGGGGGCGGGGGGCGGCTCTCGCGGTGAGCAGTTACTATTGCCTCCGTACTTCAAACCAAACGAGGCACAAGAATGATACGGAAAGAAGAATTTTAACACTGCAAGAACTTAAGTAATGAGAAATGAGGTTATTATTGATTTTATTTGGGAAATTTGCCAAAATGACCTCCACGGGGGTCCAAAACGAAAAATAACCCCTACCCATAACTCTCTCATTGCAATAGTCATATACTACAGTAAAATAGATATCTTAACAAAAAAACCCTATCTTCGATAACTCCACGCACGATATTTGGCTTCCATCACCATTTCAAACTGGCAGAAGGAACAACACTCCTGCTTCTAAGCTCCCAGTTCACTGCTCATCTTTCCAATCCTCTTCGTCTTCTTCATTTTATCTCATATTAATAACCGTTTGTCATCTCACAGTGTAGTAAGCATTCCATCTCGTTTTGGTGAGTATTCTCTGTTAATTTTTTTTTTTGTTCTCTTTTGTATTTGGTGTTGGTTGCCGAAAATAGGTTGGTGGTTGTTACCGAAGATGAATTATGATGTCGCGTTGTTGACTTCTAGAGGTTTTGGTTGTCGGAGTATTGGGCAGGTGATAAGTAAATTAGACGGGCCGTATAGGTTGAGATCGATCTCCACGGTTTGTTTGGCAGCCATCAAGGTTGGCATTCTCGCACAAACCATGGAGCTCCATATCCACGGTTTGAGACACGACCGTCACGGTTGAGATGAATTGTTTCATCTCAACCATGACGACCGCGTCTCAAACCGTGGACATGGAGCTCCACAGTTTGTAAGAGAATACCAACCGTGACGACCGCTAAACAAACCATGGAGATCGATCTCCACAGTCCTTTCCATGGCCGACACGGTAGGGAGGGACTATTTCCTCTTAACCGTGACGGCCATGAAAAGAACCGTGGACATTGAGGTCCACGGTTTGTAGGGAAATCGCAACCGTGACGGTGGCATTTTCAGTAGCCATTTCCCACAGTCCAAAATCCAGTATGACGTTATATGTCGTTTTTGTGCTTCATTTTCAGCCATTTCAGATTGTTTATATTGTTTTCTTGTTTCTATTTGCAATCTAACAACATTATTGATTTCTCTTGATGTTTTTACAGGGATGGCAACTTCTATCATTGTCCATTATGGCGGCTGTCGAGAGATGTAATGAAATGCTGATATTGAGTATATTAGAGATCAAATTATGGGGTTACGAGTTTCAAAGAATATTGGGTTTAAGCAGTTTCTGGAGTTACTATATACAGAACATGGGATTGATCCAACAAATTATACTATAGCTTTTCAACTAGATTTATATATATCAACTCAAAACCATCTCCTATTATGCATTTGGAAAGTGATAAAGATTTAACTTTTTTCATTGAAAATTATCTCATGGTAGAGAAATTTGTGGCACTAATGATTACTTTGGAGAAAAAATTAATTACGGTTGGTCCAATCCTTTGGATACAGAAAAAGGTTTCATGGGACGATGATTTTCAGGGAAAACCGTCATTTCACTCTCATAGTGCAAGTAATCAAAGAGTTGAATCAGTACCTGCAACCTATTCATCCCATTTTGTAGAAAAGGATGAGGTAGAGTCCCCAAAATAGAAACTGAATTGGATTAACTTCCCTGGTTACGTAAAACAAAGTTGCGTTAGTATAGTGTCCATTTGGCAGTTTGACAACAAAATAGAAACAATTGTTTTACCTGAAACGAGGAACTACATCTCCATTGGAAGATTCTCGATGTAAATCTCTCTTAAAATGATGTTGTGTATCAACTGAATACGGCATACTAAACCATCATCGATATCTAGTAGGTACCCAAAACATGTCTTCTGGAACAACTTGCGCTATTTTCTAGTTAACTTCTCCCTGATGAACTGAAATAGTTTTAACGATGACATATTTGTGGCACTAGCCTGGTAAAATTCTTTGAACGGGGTCTTCAAATCAAAAGACACATGTGGACCAGTCATAGCTATTTTTTGCATACATGAAACAATTGAAAGTGTTAAAATAATATAAACAATGTGAAATTGATGAAAATGAAGCACAAAAACACCTTACTGACTTCTGGATCGTGGCTCAACCACTGTCCAAATGCTTATTAGAATTTAGACCGTGACGATTTGCAGCAATTTCCTACAAACCATGAAGCTCGATTCCACGGTTCTCTTTATGGCCGTCACGATTGAGAGGAAATGTTCCCTCCCAACCGTGACAGTGGCGTCTCAAACCGTGGACATCGAGCTCCATATCCACAGTTTGAGATGCAACTGTCACAGTTGAGATGATTGTTTCATCTTAACCATGACAGTCGCGTCTCAAACCGTAGATATGGAGCTCCACAGTTTGAGGGAGAATCCAAACCGTGACAGCTGACAACAAAACCGTGGAGATCGATCTCCACCTCCACGGCCTGCCTAATCTACTAATCGCTTGCCAAAACTCCAACAACCAAAACCTCCAGAAATCAACAACGAGTACCACAGCCCATCTTCAACAATAATTACAAACTCATTTTCGGCAAGCAACTACACAAGAGAATAGAAAAAAAAAAATTATCAGAGAATACTCACCAAAAAGAGATGGAATGCTTACTACACTATGAGATGACAAACGCTTATCAATGTGAGAAGAAATGAAGAAGAAAAGGATTGGAAAGCAATGAACCGAAAGCTTAGAAGCGGGTGAGTTTTCGTACGAGTAGTTTGAAATGTTGATGGAAGCCAAACAGCGTGGGGTTATTGAAAACGACGGTAATTTTGTCAAAATACTAATTTTACTATAGCGGATGACTATTTGGATGAAAGAGTTATGGGTGGGGACTATTTATCGTTTTGGATCCCTATGGAAGGCCATTTTGGCCTATTTTATTTTATAAAAAAATGACGGGGTAAATATATAGACACCCCCGAGGTTTAGCCTAAATAACAAACTCACCCTTGTTATTCATAAAGTAACATAGACACCCCAATAATTGAAAAATATGGGGGTCTTGACATGTAAAAATGGGGATTTTAATGTTACTTAAAATATCAAAATGGGGGTCTTTATATTACTTTATGAATAACAGGGGTGAGTTTGTACTTAGACTAAACCTCGGGGGTGTCTATGTTTTTAACCCCAAAAATAACCCATGTGATTTTGGTGGTCATTTATGTAAAAACACAGTCAAAATTTTTTTTTTGGACGATGGTAAAGTAGAGATTGAAGGGTTCTTTAATTTATAACAAATTAAATTTTTTTATTTAATTATTTAACATAGTTTAACCTCAAGAATAAAATTATTTTATCAATTAATTATAAATATATTGAAGTATGCTTTTGACAAGCAAGAACACTTGATGAATTATACTCATTAGTTTACCATAGGTGACAGTGATTGCTCGTCAAATCTTCAATTGCTCGTTAGCTTATCTAAAATTTGATGATCTTTTTATTTATACTCGTGTGAGGGTTTTCAAAGTAGTAAATTTTGTTGAAGAAGAGAAGAAACCTATAATTTGATAGATTATATCATTATTCAACTGTGTTGATAAAGATACATATTCTTAGAAAATTTTGTGAAAAGCAATTGATATAATAACAAATTTATATCTATTACATTGACACTTTATCAACATTTTCCATAAAATATATGAATTGCATTTGTTTCTAAATGTAAAATAAAATTATTATATTCATTAATCATTGTCACCTCTCTTTCTCTAAGAAATAAATGATTGATAAGCTGAGTTTTACAGCAACAAATGACCAAAATCTACTGCAGATGCTTACATACGTACAGAAATAATACATACATAACAACAGGGAAAACAAAGAAGCTTGTATAAAAATTGTAGCTTCTTTGCTGGAAGCTAGCATGGTTTTAGATCACCTTCTTGGGAAAGCTAATCCTAGCAATACAAGGAAAGAATGTCAGTGCTACTTTCTAGCTTGGAGTACCATTAGAATCGATCAGTGAGGAATCCGGTGTGCTTTCTGGCTTCAGATTTGCAGGGCACACAGATGCAAATTGACAATACTGGCATTTCCAACGCTCTTCCTCTTGAACATAACTTGCTTCTCGCTCACCCTTCCAGAACTCAAGACAACCTTGAATTCGACCCTTGAGCCAATCATAATCATAAGCAAAATTATCTTCAGCAACCAGTGACTGATCCTTTTGAAATTCGTATCTGTTTCAAAGCAACCAAATTTAAGTATTGCAAAAAGATTTTTAACGAGTTCTTAGCCGAAATATTTCCACAAGCATGTAGCATAACTCCGACATGTCAAGATGACCTAGAATAACTTCTATGTAATGCCAGTTTTGCAGTATAACTGGCATGTAGAAAGCAAATTTAATTTCACATATAAAATATACCTATGTTTCATAAGTGCTAGTAAGCCACTACCCATCTGTCAGAGCGGAGCAGCTGACATGTAAAGTTTCAACAGAAGTATTTTCCATATACAATTCTTGTTAAGTTTTAGAAAACTATTATAAAAAATCAAGACTCGTTCAAACTTGCACAGGTAAGAAATTTGAGGACAGACATGTTGAGACTATCATAATTGAGTGAATAGCTTTCATAAGTTCCCTAACAACCCTTATAAAATGCATTTTAGTAAAAGTAATATGCATTACTTGTCATTTTATGCTATCGAAGATATTTAAAATGATAATTTTTCCGCTCACCTGAGTAACAGTTTGTTGTGAGCAGGAGGCAGCATGTTCCATGTATTTCGATAAAATCTCACCATGTCATTAAGGGTCTGCACAGCCAGAAACAAAACAACTATGAGAGCTGTACATCAAATATTATACAAGAGTTTATCTTTAAAGTTCTAATGTGTGCAAAATTCAAATTTTCAGATGATTCATGCCATTTAGTTAATATAAGAATGCGTAACATTTAACCAAATATTTATTGAGGAACCAGACAACTGGAATAAGAAGCAATCAATATTTAATAGTAATAATAAATGAAACCCTGAGTTACATAATTCAGCTTCATATTTTTTAAAAATTTATCTTAAGCTAATACATGAATGATAAAGGAATCATCATAAGCCATAACACTTGAGTCTTGCATATCAAAATGAATTAACAACTCAAAAAGAAAATTGAAATTTTACCTTTGCTGGAAAACCTGCATTGGCAGCACTCTCTCTTATTTCTTCAGACAATACATGATTAGGATTCAGGGAAAAGAAATCGAAAAACTGCCCCGATGGAAAATTACCAGCTGCTAAATCATCCCATATATACTTGTAGCACATTAGCTGAAGCCTGCCAAAACATATATGTAAGTCATGAGGATAAATAGCCTTTAGAAGTGAAATAAGAAAATAAGAAAATTAGCTTAACTACATTATAACAGATTCTGATGCATTAAAAAACAGATCCTCCTCACAATCACATTCAAACAGAAGCCAACGAAGATATGCATACCTTCCATTTCTTCGTTGTGATTCAGCAGGGAGTGTATCTCGCACGCGAGTCTTTGTGTCTACTAATATAGGATTTCTATCAATTTCTTCTGTCGGCATCCGGATCTCATCAATCACACCCACCATCCATGAACCTTCTATAAAGCCATATCTGATTTTATAATCAACTATAGTCAATCAGCAAGAAAAAAAAAAAAAAAAAAAATTAGAAATCAAGGCCTCAACTTCCACTAGCGAGAGAAATTGGAGCGCATTTCAATCAAGTTAAACATATTAATCAATCAATTAGTACTTCAAAACCAATACAGCAATGTGGAGGGTTGAGAACCACCTAAACCATGAGAAACAAAAGATTGAATTTTGAGATAACCTCAAATCAGTTAACTTACAGTGGCAGTTCACGTGTTAATCCTTCAAACAATAATTGATTTACTCCATTTATGAAATTAAGGAACTTAATAGCCCATGCATCTTCAAAAGACTGGACACGGATCTTGACTTTTCTAGTGACCTGCAAAAATAAAGATCAGAAACTATACCCAGTGTGCATAAGAGGACATAGAAGATGATAACAAAGAGATCGATTCAGAGCCAAGAAAGTGCATACAGTACATAAAGAAGCTGAATAATATCCCTTATAAAAGGTTCCAGAAGCACATGAAAGAAACTAGTTTGGACGGTCAATTAAGTTTGCAATGACATCTCTACATGCTATGTGCAGACATGCTACCTTGTCACAGTATTTGCACAATGAGAACAAGTTACTTATTATTCAGTGGTCATTTTCATCCAACAAGATGAAGAAGAATGAATTAATGTTAAGCTATGAGTAGTATATTAATGGCCATAAGGAAACCATGGTAAAAATTTAATGACAATTATTGTGTTTGAGAGTGTACCTCTTCTTCAAGTTTTTCATGGCGAGCCTGGCCTGCTCTCATAGCTTTATTGACCCTTCTTCTACCAAAGCGGAGAACAAATTCCATTTGTTTTTCGCACCATTCCTGTTGTTAATACAGAACAAGAAACAAAGATAAACTAAATTTGCAACTCAGTCTCATGATGTTCGTTTTCTGTCAGTTTAAAAGATATCAAGTGAGCCTCATAAAATCATATTACTATAAACTTGGCATTTGAAACAAAATTCATATAGCTATTTAATGCACACATACTATGATTAAAAGAATCACGAAAGTCTGACCAAGCAAAGCAAGAAAGGAGGTAAAACAGTGATTCTCAGATCTACAAATTCTACTTCCAACAAACAAAACAATATAATTAAACAAAATAAATAGCATAACAAGCTGAAATAAAGCATCCACTAAGATACTCGTATCAATTTCTAAATATTTTGAAGCATTCATAACCATGTTAACTTCAAAGTGAAACTTAAAGTCCCCCTGGAGTCATCAAACTAATACGTTCAACAAAATCAAAGTACAACAAGTAGATACTCAAAGTCCATTTTACTTCAAAGTTAAGCTAAAGAAACACAAACCAAAAAGCACAGTTAAACTGACTCATTCTAACTCCTGAAAAGAGCACAAAATAAAGCAAAAAACAATCCAAATCCATTTTTCAAACTACAAAACAAAATTAAAAAACACACATAACCCACAAAATCAATCGAATAATACTACATATAAAATCTAATTCCTCCAACCGCACAAATTCATTGGACGAATAAAAATATAAAATAAATGAACAATTTGTTAATAAATGGTGTAACTACCAAACCAATGATTTTGCACCACGTCAGATTGTAGAGGTTGAATTGTATGAACATGCTTACAAGAAAACCAACAAAAAGTGCATACCGAGCCAGTTATGTCTGTAACAGACAAGCCTCTCTTCTTCCTGAACTGTTCCAGAAGCGACTTGGGAACCTTTTTCCTCTTCTGGGTCATCCTCAAATCACCCGAATCCTCAATATCCGGTTGACTGCAACCCGATAACCTGCGTTTCGAGAGTACCGTAATCGATGATATTGACCTGGCGTTTCTTTGAAAGTGAGAAGGAGAACGAATTGCAGAGAGTGAGCAGCGCGTTGCTGCTAAGGCTGCATCAATAAGAGCCATCTCCTCTTCGCTCACGATCTCGATTGGGATGTCCGGTACAGCATTTTTAACGTTTCGGGGTGAACCAGCGTCTGACTCGGACATTATTATTTTACGAGACGTGGTAGAAGAGAAATGTGACCGTTGGGAGCGCCGCGCGTAAGGGGCGAGTCACGTTGTGAAGTGGGTCGTTTTGGTAACTACCTCAAACGCAAAATGTCTTTGTTTAAAGACAGAAGGCCGTTAAAGTAGAATTCGCTTTGCCGTTAAAGTAGACCTTGTTTACTTTAGTACATAATATTCGTACCTTAATGTTAATTAATTTTAAAAAAATTATTACGTTAATTGTCTTATGACCTAGACCTTGCTTTTATTTTTAGTATGTCCGATGTTTATTTTTTCATCTAATAAGTTTAAAACCAAAATGACAAAATTATTTTTTCAAATAATTTTGTGAAAGTATCACAGTAGTTGGCAAGCTTATCAATTATGTTTTTCAGATAAATTTTATGTTCGATGCTTGTAAGTGACACTTATTGATGATGTTCATCATCTCATATGAAATAATCACGTCTTTTGTTTATCAAACTTATTCGATCACGTTTGAAATATTAAATTTGACTAGATCTTTAAAATAAATTAAGATGTTTTTGTATTTGATTATTTTCTAATATTTACGATAATAATTGACGTCTATTTTTCATAAATATTAAGATGCTTATTGTTATAAATGATTATGTGAGTGAGAAACACGTGAGACATTCTTAAAGTGAACTTTAAAAAAGAATATAAAGACATTGTTATTTACCTTCAACGCGAAGTAACAATGTTCATGACTTGCGATAGAAGAAATTCTTTTACATTTCAACTGTCGAAATGAATTAGATGATCATCACATCATCCTTACAGATAATTGATGATGATGCTACGTGTGGGTCGAGGATCTCGTATAACATGGTGAGATTTCATAACACTCTAATAATCTAAAAATCAAAATATTGTGTTTCTGGGTTCATTACAACAGTGAGGTATATCCAAATTCAGCCTAACCCATGTGTATCCAAGTTCCTGATAGCAGCCCATTTTTAGAATGACGTAAATATTTTATTTGTTGGTTTAGATGAATTTGAGTTGGGCTCAATCCGAAACCCCAGAATTTTTTCTTTCGAGATTTCTAAAAACAGTCTATTTAAATCTAATTTTTAAAGATAACATTGTTTTAAAAAGGTTTTCATACCATAAGACGTCGAGCTAGGATGGATAATCGTTATTAATGACAAGTTTAATGAGTCTTTCGTTAGTTCGACTACTACTGCTACACATTTTAACAATTACTTCTAACAAATTATTTGAAATGAGGTTTTTATCTATTAAGGTTCACTTAATGAGATCAAAATTAAAAATTTATTAAAAACCAAAATAACCAGGAATTTAACCATTATCAAATTCAACTTTTTTGGTTTTAACCACTTCTTAAAATGAACTTATGAGATATGAACCAGCCAGATTCGTGTAATAAATGCAGTAACCAAGATTCTGATGATGAATTTGTCCCAAGCTGAGAGAGAAAACTCCAAAGAAGAGAGAACGATGAGTCTTAAGACAGGTTCAAGCAAAAGGACTTTGTCTCACAGTCATCCGATATTTCTCATCAGAACTCGACTGTGTCTAAACCAAAATCTGCCACCAAATCACAAACCATGCATGCAAGACACGTATCTCTTTGTGCACTCTTCCTTCTTCTTTTTAAACCCCACCAGCTACCACCACCTCTACATAAACCAAAGATCGAGAACCCAACTAAGAAAGCAATAATCCTGAGCGAAGGAAAAAAAATCTGCTTCTGATGAGAAATTTGGTTCCGTTTTTGCTGCTGGGGCTGGTTTTCTGTCATGGACTGACCATGGCAATGCGCTATAGAGATGACGAGGAGGAATGGGGGAGAGGAGATAGAGGAGGAGGAGGAGGAGGAGGAGGAGAAGAAGAAGAAGAAGGGTCAGGCTCAGGGCGAGGACGAGGACGGGAACGGTTTCTGTTGCGGGATTCGGAGCCTGTAGTGAAGACTGATGCTGGAGATGTGAGAGTGGTGAGGAGTTTAGGAGGAAGAATTATTGACAGGCCTTTGCATATTGGGTTCATTACTATGGAGCCTAAGAGCCTGTTCATCCCTCAGTATATTGACTCCAGTTTGATACTCTTTGTTCGCAGAGGTACACACATGCATTTGCATTAGATCTTTGCCTTTTCAACAAATAAATAGTTGTAACATTTGTTGAATAAAAAACTAGAGCACTTCTAAAAGGCTAATCAGAAGTACTTATTAAGCTAAGTAGTGAGTAAAGAGTTGATGATCATGGGCCATGTAAAATTGGTTACAGGGGAAGCAAGGGTTGGATGCATCTACAAAGATGAGCTGGTGGAAAAACGATTGAAGATTGGAGACCTGTACAGAATCCCAGCCGGTTCATCATTCTACTTGGTGAACGTAGGGGAGGGGCAGAGGCTTCATATTATTTGCAGCATTGACCCATCTGAGAGCTTAGGAATAAGAGCTTTTCAGGTACTTAGATTACTTGATATATAAGAAATTTAAAGTATCTGCTATGACCAATATTGTCAATAATCTTTTCGCTTCCAACTTGATAGACCAAGAACCAGGCTATACGGTATCAGAGCATGTGTAACTACTCTTTCTTATTCAGAGCTTCAGCTGATACTTTTATTTTCTTACTTGCAGTCTTTCTTCATTGGTGGAGGGTCATATCCCACATCTATTCTCGCTGGATTCGGTCATGAAACTCTTACAAATGCTTTTAATGTAAGTCAACAACTTCCTTGTCAGCTACAAGTATATTTCTGGAGTATTCAATTGCGGCGAACAATCTGTCTAATTAAGCTCTTAGCTTTCAGGAAATTTCGATTCAACATTTTGTTTTATCAGACTCAGTTTAAATCTAAAAATAAAATAAAAAATGAATTTCATCGCAGGTTACCTACGAAGAAGTTTCAGATATCTTAAACAGGCAAACTGAGGGTCCAATTGTATACATATCCGATTCTCATTCACCAAGCTTGTGGTCGAAGTTCTTGAAACTGAAAGAGCAAGATAGACTACAACATCTAAAGAGAATGGTTGAGTTCCAAGAAGAGCCTAAAGAAGAAGAACAAATCACATGGTCGTGGAGGAAACTCTTGAATTCTGTACTTGGAACCGAAAATAGGAAGGGCGAGAGAGGAACCCGTAGATCCCCTGACTCATACAACATATATGACAGACCCCATGACTTCAAGAATAACTATGGATGGAGCGTTGCCCTTGACGGGTCCGATTATAAGCCTCTTAGACACTCTGGCATTGGCGTTTACCTTGTCAATCTCACAGCGGTACAGTTTCTTCTCTATATATAGTTTTCTTCAACAATACTGAAGAATGGTCTATAGTAACAAAACCAATAAATTTTCTTTCAATTTTTTGCTGCACACATGATATTGAGGAAAGCGGAACTAGCTCAACAAATGAAATAAGTCAAACCTAGGTCTAAACCCACAAAACCCACACGACATTCAATCAGATTGTAGACATGAAAAATATTTTGTTAGCTTGTAATTTAGTAAGTCTTTCTATCGCAGGGATCAATGATGGCACCGCATGTAAATCCAACTGCAACAGAATACGGGGTTGTGCTGAGAGGATCAGGTAGAATTCAGATTGTGTATCCAAATGGAAGCTTAGCATTGAATGCTAAAGTGAGAGAAGGCGATGTCTTTTGGGTACCAAGGTACTTTGCATTCTGCCAAGTAGCATCAAGAACAGGCCCTTTTGAGTTCTTCGGATTTACAACCTCAGCACGCAAGAACAGGCCGCAGTTCCTTGTGGGCGCAAGCTCACTTCTTCGAAGTCTGCCTAATCCTGAGCTTGCGGCCGCCTTTGGCGTGAGCGAAGAAAGGATCAGAAACTTCACCGAAGCACAACGTGAAGCTGTTATATTGCCCACAGCATGGGCAGCACCACCGGATAAGATGAAGAAGAAGAAGCTGGCGAAGTTCGAGAAGGTGCCGAACGTGATAAAGAGCTTTGGCAATGACATGATCATGGGATTCGACTAGGGAAGGAATCTGCAGGTGGTGAACAAGCCGGACAAATGGCCTTGTTGGCTTGAAAACTGGTTGGAGAAGCTCTCTTTTTGTGTTTAGTCCTTGTTTTGTTTTGTTTTATTTATTTCTTGCCTCACTTTTGTTTTCTTGAGTTGTTCCTGATCAGTTTTGAATTGTGAATGAAACGAACTTCTGTTTTCGAATTCCTACTCTACTTATGTTTGCAGTTCTGCATTTTTCAGGATCCGTTTTAAGACTGATAATGAAATGAAATGAATACTGATGGCCAGAATGTCCATTATTGATAAGAGAGCCACTCAGTATTCTTGCAAAGTATAGTTGAAGTCTATAGTTGATACAAGAGAAATTATAATAAGGAAAGAAGCATTTAAGAGATTAATGGGGAATCTAGTCCACGGACAAGCTCAAGTATTTGCAAAGAATGTGACTGCTGTTTAACTACTCAAGATCTACGGCTTAAAAGAGATAGATTCAGAGTCATTATATTAGACCCAAAAATAGACCCAAAGATTTAGGTGAAGTTCATAAATTTTTCTCATATATGATATGTCTAATTGCTTTACCAAAGCTTATATTTGCAGGAAAGTTTGGAATTCATAAGTGATCATTTCAATTAAAAAGTTAAATAAGCATAGGGCTCAGGCTATATGAATTTTTTTTTCTTATAAAAAAAACCACTCAATAAATCTATTTTCTAAGTACACCCAATATTAATTGATTTTAAAAAATAAAAGTTTTGGTTAAATTTATCAATAAATTTCATTAAAATAATTTTATATAATCACTGTTGGTACCATTTTGTAACCAAGTCTTATGAATAATGTAACATTCATCAAGTCTTTGTGTCGAGGAGCTAAACTCCTAGGAAATAATCTTAGGAGATGCTTAACCCACCAAGCCTTGGGTATGGACCAAAAAGATAAATGCTTAGGATTTAATTCACAAAAAATCATTCAAATTACAAGTCCTAGGTACGGGTTGAGAAGATAAACTCCTAAAAAATAATCCAAAGAGAACGCTGAAATCACTAAGCCTTGAGTATGGGTCAATCCAAGGAGAATGCTCAATTCACAAAATCTTGGATATGGGCTAAGGCAGTGATTGCAAAAGGCCAGGCCAGGCCTTGCAAAAAAAATAAAGGTATGGATCTAACTTAGGGCCTACACTATTTGAACTAGGTTAGTTACTGTTTATTATTTTAAAATTTTAATTTATTTTTTAATTTATAAAAATAATAAATAAATAAAAATTATTTCACTATGATATCAGGTCGAGCTAGACCGACCTGAAGCCTAGCCTGAGCCTGACCTACCTTTCTTCCAGGCTTAAACAAGCCCTAAACTATAGCATGTAGACCAGGCTAGGCTGCACTATAGCATGTGCCAGACCAAAAAATGGGTTAGGCTAAGCCAAGTTAGACCAAAAAATGGGTCAGGCGAGGCCGATCCAGGTTTCGCCTAACCTACTTCCGTCCCTAGACTAAGAAGATAAACTCCTAAGAAATAATCTAAGGAGATCGCTTAATTCACTTAGCCTTGAACATGGGTCAAAGAGATAAACTCCTAGGATATAAGGGAAATTTACTCTGACCCCCCAATTAGATTTCAAGAAAACACTTAACCCCATACTTTTCCTAAACTAACACTTATCTCNCCAAAAAATTATCACTGTTTTCTCAAAATTAACACTTACCCCCCAAATATTTGGGGGGTAAGTGTTAATTTTTTAGGGGTATTTGAGGGGTAAGTGTTAGTTTAATAAAAGTGTGGGGCTAAGTGTTTTCTTCAAATTTAATTGGGGGGTTATTGCATTTCCCACAGTGAGAATACTTAATTCACTAAGTCCCGAGTAAGGGTCAAGAAGCTAAACTCCTAGGAGATAGTTCAAGGAGATCGCCGTAACATTCCGACTCACGCTATCAGAAAAGAAAATGAAGGAGAGGATAACAAGTTTAACCATTTAAGAGGTCACTTCACAAAACCCTAAGTATATAAACTATTTTATATATGGTGATAATATTTATATCTTCACTTGACGCAAAGCCTTGCTTTATCGTCTTCTTCATCATGAGTTAAACCTATTTTCTACCATTGTTGTACATTTGCAAGCTCTTTTAAACCTTTATCGCATATAAATATTTATTAAACTATTTTTGGATGTTGTGTGTCCTTGAACCTAGTTGCTTAAGCCTTTTGACTTGAACGTCAGAAAGCAGACACCGACGACCCCGACGTCTGCTCCTTGACCTATTATTTGTGTTGCAAAGTTACCATCCAAGGAGTGAAGATCGGAAGTTGTCGAAGAGTTGTAGACTTGTTGCAAGGGGTTGAGGAGGAGTTGCGGAAGGCTGTTAAGGAGTTGGAAGTCGAGGAAGTTCTCAGGGAGTGTCGAGGAGGTTGGTTGGAGAGGAAGCCCATTTTTCTTCACCAACAATCACCATGAAATTGTAAAATTAATATATCAATGTTAATAATATAAAAATACATTCAGAAGTGATATATTAAAAGCAAAAATCTTTTACTTTATGAATAAATTTTTTTAATTTTATAGAACTTTTATTTTAACTTAAAAACAGCAAGTGCATTTCGAAAATGATTTTGCAGAGTATTTAATGGGATTCATATAGCTCCACAAAAGTAATACTCATTCAAAATTTATATTCAAAATAAGTTAAATTTTATTAATAATTATCAAAGGAATAGTGAGATAATATAATGAAAATGTAGTAGTCTTAAACTAAATTCATATCATATATGATTTGAGATAAAATTTTGGATTTAAATTGGAAAATTAACAACCGTCCACCATTCATGTTAATATTAGAGAGTTGCATATATAACATTTAACAATAAAATTTTTATTAAGTAGGACATAATTTTTAGACTTTAACTTATTTTACAAGATATTAAAGAATCTATAAAAATGTATTAGGTTAAAGCATTTTAAGAAAATATATCTATAATCTTGAAAATAATTTCTTTCTGTTTTGTTTTAAATATTGGTATTCTCGAAGTATATAATTTTAAAATTATAGATATAGTTTTTTTATTACAAATTAAAACTTCAATATCTTTTACATAGCAAACATAATTTAATAGTTGACTAACTCCAAAATTCATAATATAGGATGAATCATGTGACAAGTGATAAAAATATCAAAATTAAGAATATTGTCTGACAAATGGACTAAATATAAAAAATTTAGATGTTATGATCACAATCTAATAATTAGATAGACTGATAATAATTTTTTACTGTCCAATACTAATATTTAATAATCCGATAAGTCTCAAATACTAAAGAAAGACATCGGTAATGTATTCGATAAAAAAAAAATGTCAACTAATTGTTTTTAATCATGATATTTAAATTTATATGTCTGGTCTATTTTTTAAACCGCCCTCTAATTTAAATTATTTTTAAAATATAATATCTCTATATATATAATTAATTTTTAAAATTTAATTCATATAATTTGACGTGACCATAGATATATTATATGAGTTGAGTTTTTTAAGTTGATTATGAAAATACCTTAGGAGTAAATACATAGACACCCCCGAGGTTTGGTCTAAGTAACAATCTCACCCCTGTTATTAATAAAGTAACATATACACCCCCAGAATTGGAAAACATAGGGGTCTTGACACATAAAAATAGGGGTCTTAATGTTACTTAAAATATCAAAATGGGGGTCTTTATGTTACTTTATAAATAATAAGAGTGAGTTTTTACTTAGACTAAACCTTGGGGGTGTCTATGTATTTACCCCAAATACCTTATAATCATCACAAAATATTATTACAAAAGAAAGAAGAAAAAAAAGAAAAACACGGTAAAGGGAGATAGTGAGAATAAAAGTGGTGTATAATCACGTGAAGGCACGTGCCGAATAGGTTAGGGCATCTGTCGGGCCTGGATTCTCAAACCGGGTTTTGTCTCACAGGTTGAAGAAGATTGAAGATCACGCTGACGTTTATCAAGTTTCAACCGAAGATTGAATAAACCTCAAAAACTCAAAATTCGTATACCATGAGAAACCAAAACTATCCTTCTCCGATGCTAATTTATCTCCTTCTTCTTCTTTCGATTAGCTTAACCATAAATCATACGAAAGCCGAAGTTATAACCTTGACTCCCGACACTTTCTCTGACAAGGTAACGACACCATAGATCGACAACACCACCTTAACTCTCAATTCTGGACTCTGGGTTCCTTTAAAATTTTAGTTGTTCGATTTTTGCATTTCACATCTATTATGTAACCATGCCAGTTGGTGCGTGCTTGTGTTTGATTGGGTTTAGATGGGAATAGTGGAAATGGAAAGGCTCTCTTTTTTGTTTAGTTCTTAACGTTTGAGGATGCAATGATATTTAGGATCTTTAGCCATCTGATCCGGCAAAAGGGTCATATTTGATATGATATTTTATGAGAGTTATTTTGTTGGCAATGTTTTAGATTTTTTTTTTGGTTGAATTTTGTAACCCTGCTTAGAGAATCGACTTTGAAACTGGTGCTGCCAACCCCTTATCAAAATTTTATCTACTATTTTTGTGTTTTGTTTGCTTTAAGTAGTGTTCATATTAATCTTAATACCTTTTGTCTGATGTGGGCTACATTATTTTGGTTGTAGCCAAAGTCGGTCTTTTTCTCCCCTTTTTGTACTTCATGTTTTTAAGTTCATTAACAGAATCAGAGTTTGTTAAGTTTGCCACTTTCCTAAAAGTTTAAGTTCGGAGGTGTGAGCTTAACTTGAATATTTAAGTCTTTAATACGCCCCCTCACGTGCAAGGGCTTCACGTACACTTGCAACGTGGACAGGATTGAGCCTCACATGCCTCAGCGGGTTTTTCAAGTGGACTAAATAATAATTTTTTTTATTTTTTAATTAAATGACACGGAGGGGATTCAAACCTGGACCGTTGGGTCACTATGGCTCTGATAGCATGTTAAGTTTGCCACTCTCCTAAAAGCTTAAGCTTGTAGGTGTGGGCTTAACTTGAATATTTAAACCTTTAATAGAGCTTGATGAGGTGAGTGGAGTGGAGAGAAAGGTTGTAAATTTGGTTTAATAGTGTAGCTAGAAGATTATTTGCGGTTTTCATTTTGCTCTTTATATGCAGGTGAAGGAAAAAGACACTGCATGGTTCGTGAAATTTTGTGTTCCTTGGTGTAAGCATTGGTAATTTGTCTCATCTTTGTTAATCTATGGGTAAACTAGACTTGATCATGGATTGGTTGTTTCATTTTGTTTGTCACTAATAACTATAACTACATTTGCAGTAAGAACTTGGGGTCATTATGGGAGGATCTGGGACAGGCGATGGAAGGGGAAGATGAAATAGAGGTCGGAGAAGTTGACTGTGGTGCTAGTAAATCTGTATGCTCCAAAGTTGATATTCATTCCTATCCTACTTT
This sequence comes from Bursera palmeri, assembly GCA_026225775.1. Lineage (NCBI taxonomy): Eukaryota > Viridiplantae > Streptophyta > Magnoliopsida > Sapindales > Burseraceae > Bursera > Bursera palmeri. The sequence continues at coordinate 120,962 of JANKKB010001293.1, forward strand.
TAAGCTCTTTTATGAAGGAGAAGAAGTTGCAAAATATCAAGGTAAAGATAAACTTCATTTCATTGCAAGATAGTTGCTCTGTTGCTTATTAAACTCAACCTTTCAGCTTTGGATGATCATAAGTTGAATCCTTTGCTGTAGTAGTTTCTGTCAAGGTTCTGTGGTTTTTCCATTTTTTATGCATCTGAAGTTCTCTTTCGAAGGACTGCTGCAATAAGATTAATGAGTAATGAAATGCTTGTGGTTTTAGTATTTAATCGGATGAAAAATCAGTTGTATTGATAAAAAAGAAGAAAACTGACCCAAGAAAATGAGAAAAAAGAGTCTTAAGGAGCTGCAATGAGATGTACCTCCTATCGATGAGTAATTTGATGGGGGAACGGGGAATCAAATGAACCAATTTGGTGGGGAACTTGAAACCAATAACGAAGGAGGGAAATAATGGAAGAGGAAAGGGGAGGAAAAATTGGATGAATTAGAGGGAGAATATTTTTATTATGAATAGTCATTAACATGCCTAAACTCTCAAAAACTATAACACTTATTTATAGAGTCAAAATCATACTTAGAATAGGAAATAAGAATCTAACTCATAATTCAACTAGAAAATAATAACACCAATCCTAATTAGAATTGCTTATAGGAAGTCAAATATTCTAAATGATCCTAGCTTGTCCCATAGAAATAACAGTTAAAATGCTATGCGGAGAATTATTTCTTAATATTTCCGTGACTAAGCTTTGGTAAAGCTAAAGAAAGAAACTTTTTACAAAAATAGTGGATCTTGGTGACCTTCCTTCTTATAGCATTTTGAGCTTAGAAACTCACTTCCAAAACCTAGACCAAGTGATTATATGCCAGACCAGTTTAATAAAAGCCTCACACTTAGATATGCTTTATATTTGGGCACTACGAAGAGACACAACAACAATTCTTAGTATCTCCATCAGCTAAACCTGACATCTGACTACTGTATACTTTGAGAATAATAAGACTATCTCAAGTAAAGTAGCTAATGAAAAGACTTCTAGAATAGGCTTCTCTAACTTTTTTCATGTTTATGAGCTATGAACTTTGAAATATTGAAGTCCCAGTAGCCAAGCCAAGTAATTTAGTTTGATCTTCCCCAATTTGACTGAGCTACACTTGCCTTCTTAACTTCTGACCTGATAGAGTCAATGTGCACCAAAAAAATGAAAGGTTATCTTATTGCACATTCTTGGATTTTATCTCGTAAATGTTCACAACTTTTATCATTGCTCATGTCCAAGGTTTTGCTCCGTTCCAGGCGTAAATTAAAATCGCAATGTAGATACACTGCCCTGCACTTATATCCATACACTGCTTTGAAGGTGATTAAGACCTTTTGGTATCTTAATTGGCAATTCATAAGCACATAATCTTGGTAATAATTGTCAGCACATGTATCCATCAAAGAGATCTTGTTATTTATTCTTAGTCTGCTTGCAATATCAAAACAAAGATGCTCATTAGTTTATTATCACCTTTTACTGTGTGCAGAAACTATGAAAATCTTTCATATGAATAGATTTATTGAAAATCTTTCGCTGAATCATCTTTATTTTCTTCATACTCTGCAACTTCTCAGGACCAAGGACTGTTGAATCACTTAAAACATTTGCTTTGGAAGAAGCAGAAAAAGCAGCAGCAAAAGCACAGCTTGAGCTCGACAATGATAAGGAGTTGTGATGATTTATAAGGTAGACAGCAACATTGTGAATATGTATATTACTATTGTAGCATAATGTGAAATCTCTTTGAAGGTTTAGGTGTGAAAACCACTTAAAAGAAATCAGAAACTAATATTTGTTTTTGTTTGCCATATTCTCCTAAGAATTGCTTACAAATTATTCTAAAAAATTGATTTCTGCAGCCCAAAAGCATTTCAATTACCTGTTGTTTGACTATAAGATGTTTTTACTCTGGTGCAGTTGTGGTACTTCCTTGTGAAACCAGGACAGTCAGTTGGCCCTTTGCAGCTCAAGTATATGGTTACAATTTTACTCGTGGGTTAGCTCATCTCATCAAAAGATGCTTTGTTCACACATTGTGATGAGCATTTATTCAGCATAGTGGATACCAACTTACCAACATACAAAGAACTGATCTTGTAGTAAAGGACAATTTTCTTCTGCAGTCGTGTCCTTGCAAGGAATTTTTTGGTGTTGGATTTCTCATTACTCAGTAACTTGTGATGGTTGAAAATTTTGATTATAGTGAATTGATTATCCATTTAATTGATGATATTTTTGTCATTTGTAAGTGTATTTTAGCAGTGGTTGTAATGCATAACCATTAGGAAATGTTTATCTTTACCTGCAAAGGCTTTTCCTTTGATAGATGGATCAGTTTGGGGACTTATCTCTGGGCACTAATTTATGTGCGGCTATATGTTTCGAGTTTCTTTACTAGCAGGTTTCATAGCCTCAACCATATGGTAGTTGCTTTACTACCTACAAGAATTCTCTTGAAAATACATCTCATTACCTTAAACATTAAGCAATTGAAAGAAGCTACCGGAACTCTACTCGGAACTCAACTACCTCGGCTCTCATTCGGCCAACTCTCTCGGAACTCAACAACCTCGGCTCTTATTCGGCCAACTCCCAACCCAACAGTGAAATCACATGTACGGTCAAGTCAATCTTATTTTCACGGTAAACTGACGGCTTTCAAGTACCAATGCAAGCATATAACGAAAATTTAAAAACAAGGACCGGTTCACAGTATGGAAGCTTTGGTGGTTATCTTTCGTACCCATGCTGTGGTTTTAATCGGTACTCAAAATTCTGCTTCGATTATTAAATTAAAAGTGTAAATTCAATTCTGCTTCGATTATTAAATTAAAAGTGTAAATTCAGTAACTGGTTCATCAACTTCACAACTCATCTCAATGTTATAAAACCAAATTCAGAAAAGGAAAATCCGGACTTCCATGACTCCAATTGAACATCCAGATGATACCTCGCTGCCCAATTCTAATGGAACCCTAATGGAAGCATTCAAAGTTGTACACAAAAATAACAAAGAATCAAAAAAAAAAGTCTCGAAAAGTGAAAATGACATCAAACATAATACAACTATCAAAATAACGCCCAACTCCAGTAGCCCTCCAAAACATCTCACTTTTTCTTAACTGCAGACTTGGTGACCTTGGCACCTGAAGGATCTTTCTTCTCAACACTCTTGATGACACCAACAGCCACAGTTTGACGCATGTCCCTTACGGCAAAACGACCCAAAGGTGGGTATGCGGAGAAGGTCTCGACAACCATGGGCTTGGTGGGAATCATCTTCACAAATCCAGCATCACCATTCTTTAAGAACTTGGGCTCCTTCTCAAGCTCCTTGCCAGATCGCCTGTCAATCTTAGTCATGATCTCAGAAAACTTAACAGCGATGTGGGAGGTGTGGCAGTCCAGGACAGGGGCATAACCATTTCCAATCTGGCCAGGGTGGTTCATGATGATGACCTGAGAGGTGAAGTTAGCAGCCTCCTTGGCAGGATCGTCTTTGGAGTTAGATGCAACAAATCCACGCTTGAGATCCTTAACAGCAACGTTCTTCACGTTGAAACCAACATTGTCACCAGGAAGTGCCTCCTGCAGAGCTTCGTGGTGCATCTCAACAGACTTAACTTCAGTAGTCAGTCCGGAGGGGCCGAATGTCACAACCATCCCAGGCTTCAGGATACCGGTCTCGACACGACCCACAGGGACAGTTCCAATGCCACCGATCTTGTAGACATCCTGAAGTGGGAGACGGAGGGGCTTGTCTGATGGCCTCTTGGGCTCATTGATCAAGTCAAGAGCCTCAAGGAGGGTTGGACCCTTGTACCAGTCAAGGTTGGTGGACCTCTCAATCATGTTGTCACCCTCAAAACCGGAGATGGGGACAAATGGGATCTTATCAGGGTTGTAACCGACCTTCTTTAGGTAGGAAGAAACTTCCTTCACGATTTCATCATACCTTGCTTTAGAGTACTTGGGGGTTGTAGCATCCATCTGGATAGATAAACACATTTTTACAAAATCAACATTAGTTCCACTCCCATATCAAGATAAAAAGAGCCAAGTACAATGATTAAAACTCATATGGAGCTGACCTTGTTACAGCAGCAAATCATCTGCTTCACACCAAGAGTAAAAGCAAGCAAGGCATGCTCACGAGTCTGGCCGTCCTTGGAAATACCAGCTTCAAAACCACCCGTGGTGGAGTCAATGATGAGCACAGCACAATCAGCCTGTGAGGTACCAGTAATCATGTTCTTGATAAAGTCACGATGTCCAGGAGC
>JANKKB010001296.1:4505-29445 GCA_026225775.1 Bursera palmeri
TCCTAACTTTGGATTTCAAGGGGGTTTGCTTGGACTTGATCTTCTTGGAGCTTGTAGTGAGGCTTGCGGATTCGGATCACTTGGTCTCTAGCGCATCATGAATTATCTGTGATCGGGAATAGAAAAAAAGATAAGATAATTCTTCTTGAAATTGATTGAGTTATTCTGAAGGTTACAACACTATTTAACAATAAAAGACAGCTATACAAGTAATACAAAACAGCTATACAAACACAAAACAATCCAAAAATCTAGGTAAGAAATCAGGACCTAAAAAATGAAAGACATCTCTATCTACATTAATAACCAGCTATTTGTCAACCCAAAACTCTAGACTAATGTCCTAATTTTTCTACAATATCTGATACCAATATGTTTGGATTTGGAGTGAAAGCTTACATTAATGAAAAGATGGATGACACTATAACTGTCATAGTAGACAACATATTTCTCTTGTTTCAAACCCAATTCCTTTGAGAATTTCTTCATCCATTGCACTTCCTTACAAGCTTTTGTCACTGCAATGTGTTCAGCTTCTTTAGTAGGCAAAGCAACACACTTGTAAGTTAGATTGCCGTGAGACTGCTCCTTCTGCGAAGGTAATTAAGTATCGCGATATGGACTTCTTAGAATCAAGATCATCTGCCATGTTTGTATCTATATAGCCACACAACACAAGTTTATTTGTTGGATCCATCTCATTTTGCTGGCGCAACCCAAATAAAAAACAAAGCCCATGAATTCAAACTCAAATTAAATAAAACAAAAAGTAAAACGAGGTGGTTGAGAAAGAAAGAAAAAGAAAGTGAGGCAGTGAGTAAAAATAGAGAGATAATGGGTTTGTGAGACTTGTGCTTGAAAATTAAATGGTCAAATCTTTTTCTTTTTCTTTTTCTTTTTTTTTTTTTTTTTTTTTTTTTTANTTTTTTTTTTTTTTTTTTTTTTTTTTTTTGCTCAAATTATGTCTGGTAAATCCTAGCAACAAGCTCTACAGAATGTTTCTTTTTTTGTTTTTCCTCCCTACGGTGCTCTTTTGATATATCCATTTCTGGAAACCTGAATTTTTATTTGTTGCTATTGTTGACATCCATCTATGTAAATGATGTTTATGATATTGTTGAGCCAAGATATTATATTCTTGATGACTTGTTGATTGTTGTAAGCCTCTAGTTTTGACTAGAGAAAACTTTATTAACAAACCCATTATTGTGGACATAGTGGAAGTTTGATATGGGACAAAGGTCTATTATGGTTTTTTTTTTTTTTTCCAATTTGGGTTTTTCACGTAAAATTAGTGGTTATTGATCGTGGATAGTTTGTTAATTTAGCTTTGATTGATTTTTTTTGTGGCTTATGTGTAACCTTGTGGTGCTTTGGTTATTAAAATAATGGGCAATGAAGAAACAAGTTGTCAATGTTTTCTTTACTGTATTTACACAACACACCAAGAGGGATTCCAATACAAATTATGTAACTTTCTTTGAATAATCTCATCGTTTTTTATTCTATTTTGAGCTAGGGCTCAAGCTAAAATTTGAAACTTACAAGGAACTTTGGCCTTCCAAATGATATTAGCTGGTAGAAACTTAGAGAAAGAGGGATCATTAATCATCAAGTAAAAGAAGGATTTACGAGAACCTGAGGAATCAAGTTTGCAAACCCTCCTATATCTTCTTTAATGGAAATATTATCAGTCCTAGCCAAAAGGGAGGATAGATCGAGGATTTCTTTCTCATTTAAATTCCTTAAGAAATCCAAGTTCCAACTCAATTTATGGGAGGAAGCCAAAACAATCACCCTTGATTTGATGGAGGTGTTATGGGACCTTGATTGGATGGAAATATTATGTTTTACATATGGCTGAAGTCAGGATCAAATTTTTGTATTACATTTAGATAAGTTATTACTTTAGATAATAATACTATATGTAAATTTCATTCTATATAAAGATGATGTGTTGTTGATAATAGCAGTTGTTTTTAGTCTATTGATGATTCTTCGCTTAAATTTGTTAGAATGTGGAAATCTAATGAGGCAATTGAAAGATTCTGTAGTCAGTCCTCATTTTCAAAGGATTTTCGAGACACCTCCTTTCTTCTTTATTCACCTTATTTAGAATGGGGTCCTAGGCTGATTTTGCTTTATTCTGGGGGTTGCAGTACTTATAAAGATCCTATCGTAAATCTGTCTTTTTGCATAGCCTATACTGTTTTTTTAGGTCTTTTGTGTGTCCTTGTGCCTTGCTTCTCAAGGGTGATCTGATACTTATGTGGATTTCTTATCCACTTTTTTGTTTTCTATTTCGTTAATTTAAATTTCCTATAATTGAAAAAAATTAAAAAAATAAATAAATAAAAACTACCCAAAGCTTACAGTAGGGTGAACCTTGGGTAGCTAGGGAGGGCAATTACCTTGAATGTGTTTTGTTTATTTTTCTTCTGAAATACAAGAGTCTTGCAGCTTGATTGACTGCTACCCCTTTGTACTCCAATTGCAAAATTGCCATTTCCCTCTCTACGAGCCACACTTTCATTGAAGTGGGCACTTGTGCATGTAATGACTTTTAAGTCACTAAATAATCATATTTTATTTCAATAATAATACTCTGAGACGAATTTATAGAGTACAAAATATAAAAGAAAAGGAAAACAAATCAGATCTCCTATAATCAATGATTCTAATTAAATCCCCTCTAATCAGTAAATCTAATCTTAAGAGAATATTTTTAGCATACACCCAATATATTATTTCTATACATAGCACACACATAATCAAATCAATTAATCTCTAAGATTTCAACACCCCCCCTCAAGTTAGATCATAGATATTGATCATATCCACTTGCAAATTAAATCATTAAAGCTTGTTCAAGAGAGCCCTTTCGTGAAAATATCTGCAAGTTGTTCTTTGGTAGGAACATAAATCATATAGATAATACCTTCTTCAATCTTTTCTTTAATAAAGTGTCTATCAATTTCAACATGTTTTGTTCGATCATGTTGAATAGGATTGAGAGAGATATTAATGGCTGTTTTATTATCACAGTAGAGTTTTATAGGACCATCTATCTTAACATGAAGTTCTTCTAAGAGCTTATTTAACCACAGACCCTCACATATTCCCTGAGCTACAGCTCGAAACTCAGCTTCTACACTGCTCCTTGCTACAACATTCTATTTTTTACTTCTCCATGTCACCAGATTTTCCGTAACAAAAGTGTAATAACCAGATGTAGATCACCAATCTTCAACTGATCCAGCGCAATCTGCATCAGTAAAAACTTCTATTTTCTTATTTTCTCCCTTTTTAAAGAACAGTCCTTTACCGGAAGATCCTTTGAGGTATTTTAGAATTCTAAGAACAGCCTCGAGATGTGCTTCTTTTGGAGAGTGCATATATTGACTTATCATACTTACTGCAAATGCAATATCTGGTCTAGTATGAGCTAGGTAAATCAGTATTTCAACCAACCTCTGATATCTTCCCTTCTCAACTGGGCTTCTTACATCCTTAATCTTCTTACTCAAATCAATCGGTGTATCGCTTGGCCTACATCCAAGCATACATGTTTCGGTGAGGAGATCAAGGATATATTTCCTTTAAGAAACACTAATACCTTTTGCTGATCTTACAACTTCCATTCCTAAGAAATACCGCATTTGTCCCAAATCTTTTACTTCAAACTCATTGGCTAAACTTTCCTTTAATCTCTCTATTTCGATGGTATTGTCGCCAGTGATGATGATATCATCAACATAAATAATCAGAATAGTTTTTCTTCCCTCATTGGTTTGGTGGGAGAACATAGTATGGTAAGATTGCCTTTGCTGGTATCCTTGATCTTTTACCACTCTAGCAAATCTATCAAAACATACTCTTGGAGACTGTTTAAGACCATACAAAGACTTCTTAAGCTTACATACCCTATTTTCTTCACCCTTCTTACGAAAACCTGGTGGTTTAATCATGAAGACTTCTTCCAGTTTTTCATTTAAAAAAACATTTTTAATATCTAGCTGATGAAGAGACCAATCCAAATTGGCAGCTAGGGATAGCAGAACTTGAATAGTATTAAATTTTTTCATAGGAACGAATGTCTCAGTATAGTCAATCTCATATGTTTGAGTAAATCCTTTTGCAATTAATCAAGCTTTGTAACGTTCAATAGTCCATCAGTTATATATTTAAAAGTAAACACCCATTTACAGTCAACTGAACTCTTCCCTTTTGGTAGCTCTAGTATATCCAAATGTCATTTTTTTCTAAGGTCCACATTTCATCCATTACTGTTGCTTTCCATTTGGTATCTGCCAAGGCTTCCAAAATATTTTTAACAATTTCTGTGCTATCCAGGTTAGCAGTAAAGGTACGACAAGCTGTAGATAAGGTATTATAGGACACAAATTTGGAGATAGGATGAAGAGTATATGATCTTGGTTTTTTTCTGAGAGCAATAGGTAAATTATCAGAAAGTTCAGAAGTACCTGATAGAGATTCATCTGTACTTGGAGCTACCAATGGTTCCGACTCTTACGGTGCTTCGAGTGTGAGATCCTTACTATCCTTTGATTTTGGCTTTCTTGAATAAACACAGATTACTTTATCATTTTGTTTTTTTGTATCTCTCTCTGATAGATAAAACGGAGTGATAGGTTCTGTAGGTGTGATAGGATGAAAGAATGAAAAATCATGATCCAAGTCCTTTTCGACACTTAATTCCCCTCCTTGAATAGGTCTTTGGTAGAAAGGTATATTTTTAAAAAAAATAACATCCAGACTGACAACAACCTTTTTTGTAGAGGGATCATAACATTTATAACCTTTTTAAGTAGGAGAGTAGCCTATGAAAACACACTTACGAGCCCGTGGGTCTAATTTACTACGATTGTGAGAATGAACATAGACAAAGGTAAAGCATCCAAAAACACGTAGAGCCAAACTTGAATTGAGACGTGATATGGGAAAGTGTTTGTGAAGCATTTAAAATGGTGTTTCAAAGGATAAGACACGACTTGGCATTCGGTTTATAAGATAAACGGATGTGAGAATGGCATCCCCCTAGAACATGTTGGGCATATTTGTAGTGAACAGTAAGGCACGGGCAACTTCTAGGAGATGTTTATTTTTTGCGCTCTGCAACCCCATTTTGTTGAGGTGTATTAGGATAGGAACTCTGATGAATAATCCCATGTGTTTTAAGGTACCCTCCTAAGATGGAACTAAAATATTATGTGTCATTGTCTATACGTAGAATTTGGATTTGTGTCTAAAACTGTGTTTGGACCATAGAATGAAAAATAGTGAACACTAATCAGACATCGGTTTTATTATTTAATAAATACACCAAACAGACTCGTATATGATCATCAATGAAAGTTATAAACCATTTAGTATGAGTACGATTTGAAATACGAGAGGGTCCCCAAAGGTCACTACGAATAAGGGATAATGGTTTGGAAGGCTTATATTGAGATTGTAGAAAAGAATTCCGATTATATTTTGCAAGTTCATAGAATTCACATTGAAATTGAGAATAATCTTTAGTTATAAGTAAAGAAGGAAATAAGCGTTTCAAATATTGAATATTTGGATGTCCCATCCTAAAGTGTCATAGCATGACATTATTTTTCCTAGATACAAAATCACATATTGCAATTTGTTCACTCACATTGGCCTCCTCAAAGTAGTATAGTCCATCACACTCCTTAGCACTGTCAATCATCTTCCCTGATGATAGGTGCTGAAATAAACAGTAAAATGAAAAAAAATTAGCAAAGCAATTATAGGTGTTTGTGAGTTTTTTAATAGAGAGTAAATTGCAGGAAAGATTTGGGACATGAAGGACATGTTCAAAGGTAATTAAATCAGAGATTTTAATACTCCCTGTTCCAGCAACAGATGAGAATGACCCATGTACAATTTTAACTTTGAGATTACTAGCACGAGGTGAGTAGAATGAGAATAGGTAAAATGAATCGGTCATATGATCTGAAGCAGCTGAGTCAATAATCCAGGATGTTGAATTAGATGTGACTTTCAAGGCATTTAGAAAATTACCTCTATGAGCTAAAGAACTTGAGAAAACTTTTGATTGAGACTGATCATTCTGATGAAACTGAGAAAATAGTTTTTAAAGTTGTTCTATTTGTTCTTGACTAAAGATCTCGCTTGCCCCACTTGAGGAAGAATTCTTGGTCTCTTCCATTGTCTTTTTTGGTTGTTGGTTAGCAGAGGCTTGATAGCCTCGGTTTTTGTTGCTCTGTCTTGGTTTCCAATCAGCAGGTTTTCCATATAGTTCCCAACATGTTTCTTTTATATGTCCAGGCTTTCGACAGTGATCACACCAGGGTCGTTTCCTTTGGTGACTTGAACCAGATCCTTGGTAATGTGATCCTTTGGTAGCAAGTGCAGAAGCCTCGGGTCCAGCAGATCCGTATGACCCAATTTCTTTTAACATTACTTTTCTACGATTTTCTTCACGTCTCACCTCAGTAAAAACTTCACGTATTAATGGCAGAGGACGACGGCCAAGAATTCTGCCCCTCACATCATCTAATTCTCGATTAAGCCAAGCTAAAAATTCGAACACACGCTCATTTTCAATTTTCTTCCTATACTGGGAACAATCAATAGAACAAGCACTCATCATCGCAAATCTGGTCAAACTCTTGCCATAGTATTGTCATCTCTATATAGAACTCAGTAACATCTTTGATTCCTTGTTTCAACTGCCACAGTTGGGTTTTTATCTCAAAGATCTGAGCTGAGTTTTCAAGATCAGAATATGTCTCTCTAACAGCATCCCAAACTTCTTTTGGCAAGAACAAGTTTTTCCAATCGCAGGTTTCATGGAATTGACCAGCCACGATATTGTTGTGGCATTTTCCGATTGCCACTGCTGGAGCAAGATTTTCTCCTCGTATTCTGGTTGCTTTGTGTCTCCAGTGAGATATCCTATTTTTCTTTTGCTGTTGAACAAGAGTCTCACCTTCTGAGCCCATTCACGATAGTTTCTACTGCCATCTAATTTCACCATTGTGAATTGGAATGAGTTACTCTCAGAATTATGGATCAAGCTCATAGTGGGTAGCGACTCTTTCTCTTTTCCAGAGATTTCAGATGTGTAAAGTCTGTCTTCATAGCAACTGAATTGGAACAAAGGAACAAAACCCAAAACCCAAATTCCAATCTTCCACTGGGATTGTCACCGGAGAAAAACTGATCGGGAAAGAAGTAGAAAATCTAGGAAAAAAAATTTTCCGATAGAAATCACACAAGCCTCCAAAAAAAAATCGTCGGAGATGGTGACGAAATAGAACCAGACGCGCCTGATGGAAGAGATCACCGGTGACGTCTGAGGTGGATGGACAGGACGGTGTGAGTCACCGCTGGCCAGAGATGTGTAGATCGGAAAAAACCTAGCCTTTGAAAATTGTGACAAAACTGCTGGAAATGACAGCTACGGGTTCCGGAAAGAACAGCAATGGACAGATTGGCGGGAATGGAGACTGTCTGGAAGGGAAAACGGAAAAAATAGGTTCACCAGAGAAATTCCCGGCCGCCGGAAAAAGCACCAAAGGGAGAAAAAGCAGCGATTAACCTGGTCGGTGCTTTCCGCAGGTTCTGGTGACAGTTTGAGAGGACAGTGACAGCCAGAACCGAAGAGAGGGAAAAAAATTTGAAGATTTTTTTTTGTTTCCGGCGAAGGAAACAGCCAGTGGCTAAGAGGTCACCGGAGATGATGAGAGAAGGCTGCAACAGGCTGATGGATGTGATCTTAATCACCATTCCGATTAACAGGATGTCGAAGTGCAGCAACGAAGACTGCAGGACAGTGGTGGTTCTGCTGGAAAAAAAATCTGGGCTCTGATACCATAAAGACTTTGAAGTCACTGAATAATCATATTTTATTTCAATAATAATACTCTGGTTACACGAGACGAATTTATAGAGTACAAAATATAAAAGAAAAGGAAAACAAATCAAATCTCCTATAATCAATGATTCTAATCAAATCCCCTATAATCAGTAAATCTAATCTCAAGAGAATATTTTCAGTATACACCTAATATGTTATGTCTTACATAACAAACACATAATCAAATCAATAAATCTCCAAGATTTCAACAGCATGGACACATTCAGAGGAGACAATATGGTTGGTAATGGAATATATGATGTTGTTTGTTCTAGAAAAAGAAGAGAGAAATGGGGAGCTTGAGGAGTCTGTCTCATTCTTGTGAAATATACTTCATTTAGATAATTTACAAATATGTATTATATATTTGTCATGTCATTTACAATTGATGTTTTATTTCTTCAGGCATGCTATGCTGTTCTACAGAGTTGGGTCTCAAAGAAGTTCATGACTGGATGGTAACAAGCTTAAGAAGAGATCTTTAGATTTTTTTTTTTAATAATGTTATATTTACATGTATAATTATTCTCTTTTAGTGTTACATAGCTTTAATGGTGAAATTGCAGTGTGGTTCTCTTTCCAGTTGCTGTTACATTTTTGGTCACATGGTGGTTCATTGAGTTTGTTGATGGTTTCTTTAGTCCAATATATGCGAGGCTTGGCATAGACATATTTGGTAAGACTTCAAAGAACCAACAGGATGTTCTTCCTTGTCCCATTTTGGCTCTAGTCTTAAATTTTTAACATCTAGATATGGATGATGAAATCAGTATATTGCCATAATCTCCTCTTTTTGAAACTGAGACATCAAGATGTAACAGGCCATGCTAAGTTGTTGATGTTATCAAAAACTCAGTGGAAAAATCAAATCAATACATTGCCATAGTCTCCTCTTTCTGAAACTGAGACGTCAAGATGTAATGGGCCATTCTAAGTTGTTGATGCCACCAAAAACTCGGTGAAAATGAAATCCGTATATTGCCATGATCTCCTCTTTTTGAAACAAAGACATCAAGATGTAACTGGCCATGCTAAGTTGTTGATGTTACAAAAAACTCAGTGGAAAGCTTTGTTTATATGTATCTGATATAGCAGACAGAACTTACATTGACTGAGTTCCTTTTTTTTTTTTTTTTTCCCTGATAATTGAACATTAGTTTCATAGCTTTCCAGTGCTATGGAAATGAGTAATACAAGGAAAATATGGATCTAAATTTTGATGGATTACATATGTGACTTGGGCCAATTTGTCTTTGATATAGTATTAGAAGTGAGCATCTGTAAATTACTCATTATTATTTTATTCCCTTATCCTTAGAGTTGTGTTGAATTACTTTAATGTATTTTCACCCTTGCTATGAGACCTATGGGATGCTGTGAAGGTAGATATTCCATTTTTAGAAGTGGCAGAACTTCTAGAGCTCTGACAGACTACCATTTTTAGATGTGGCAGATCTTCTAGAGCTCCGACAGACTATCTTAGATTAGATAGTTAAAGCATTTTGTTGCCTCATATTAACATGAAGCCTTTGCCACTGTAAGATGTGTTTAATTTTATGCTTGAGAAGATAAATTTGAGTTTTTATCTGTTGTTAGAGTATGTTTGTTATTTGGATGAACTACCTTCAACTGATACTATGCTTAATGCTAGATAAGGATTCTTTATACTCGATGATCCTGGCTTTTCATATTTCTTGTTCTGCTGCATTTGTGTATGTTTTGCTGATTTTCCTCGAGTTCTGGATGGATCTGACATTTCTTTTATGGTTTCATTACTGCTGTCTTCTTATAATTTGTATTTTTATATGCAGGTCTTGGGTTTCTTACATCTATACTTTTCATATTCTTTGTTGGTGTATTCGCTTCTTCATGGTTGGGTTCCACTGTGTTCTTTATCGGAGAGTGGTTTATAAAACGAATGCCCTTTATGAAGCACTTATATTCAGCCTCTAAACAAATTAGTGCTGCCATTTCTCCAGGTAATAATTGTTGGTATGGTTGACATTTTGTTGCCATGTTAATTTAATTGTTAACTTCATTACTGTAAGGTGGTTTTACCTTTTTTTTTTTTTTTTTTTTTTTTTTGGTGNCTTTTTTTTTTTTTTTTTTTTTTTTTTTGGTGTGTTGTGTGTGTGTGTTACTAGTCATCAGAAAGTGAACTGATATTTCACCTGCGACGGAGAATAGGGATGACAAAACTTTTTTTTTCTTGCTTGTTCCACCTTCCATATTGTAAACTGTAAATTCTAAAAAAGAAGGGGGGTGATATCAAAAATCTTGTTGAATTACATAAATTAAGATTGGTTGACTTGATTTATGTGATCATATATGATTGCTCTGTGTGACCATGTCTGTCGCGCTATTTAACCTTTGTATGCTCTCAATTAAGTCGTTAATCAATCTCCTCCTTTTCTTACAGACCAAAATACCACCGCCTTTAAAGAGGTTGCAATTATTCGTCATCCTCGTATTGGTGAATATGCATTTGGATTTATAACATCATCTCTTGTCCTTCAGGTAAACACTTTTATATATGAAGCTGGTTTATTTCCATGGTAATTTGCTGCCTGAACCAGCATAAGTCAACCAAAGTAATTTCTTTTAAATGATTATTGATCATACACAAAGAATTTCATTCCAGTTTCTTTCTTGCTTCTTTATTTATAAAAGAAATATCTGATGGGAGAATGCACTATACCTATTTTGGAACTAATGGAATTACTTTAAGCTAATCAGCCATTGGAGAATTCATTGCTTTTAAAAGTAAATTTGCACCTCCTTTTAAGGAGGTAACTTCCTGCTAATTTTCCAAGTATATGGTGGCTTTATTTTGTAACAGCCTTTTGGGATAGATGCTTGGCAAGTAGAATATTTCCTTGATGATTAAGTATAATCAAATATCAACCAATTCACAGAAGATGATATCATTGGGTTGAAGAAGATAGAGGGAGGACCATATTAACTTTTTCTTTTATGATACTTTTGGAGTCCCTGTTTCTCCAACTTGCCAGGAAGATCACTAAATTCTCTTGAAATTTGGACATAAAGAATTGAAATTTAGATTAAAAAAAGTATAGTAGTTTCAACTTTGTAAATTTAACTGTTAAATTTCTTCTGCCTTCTTAGTTTCATAAATGGAAGATAATGTTTTGATTAGTGAGATTGTTTCTTTGTTCTCGCTGATGAAGTTATTGGTTGGTTTTTTCCAGAGGGATGATGGAGATGAAGAGTTATGCAGTGTTTATGTCCCAACAAATCATTTATACATCGGTGACATTTTTCTGGTCAACTCTGAGGAGATCATTAGACCAAATTTGTCTGTTCGAGAAGGAATAGGTTTGTTTTTTTTCTTTGGTCGACTCTAAGTAATCATTCTACGCCTAGACTCCAACTTTCTGGGGCTGGTGCCGCGGCGTAGAATCATTCTACGCCTAGGCGCCAACTTTCTACCGGCCGACGCCACGGCGTGGAATCGTTTCACGGCTCTATCTCAGTTTCTTAATTTCACAGGATTTCAATTTTCTCATCCACACCCCCATTTAATACAACATGCTCTTTTCATAAATACTTGTACACATAAAATCATACACATATACACACATATACATGTATTCATATACAACAACATATACATATATATTATTTAAATATATCATTCAAAATTTCCAGGTGTTACAGGACCCATGGGCAGGTTCATGTGTTGTTAAAGTAGCTCCCATTGTTTTCTCAAGGGAAATGAATAAAATGGTTTGAAGTTGCAGAACGTGTTTAAAACTTCACACTGCTGATTATAATGGTTTTGATAAGCATAATTGATTAATCTGGTTATGGCACCTTCCTGCATGGACAAAGTGCAGTTTCAGATCCTTCTGGAGTGGCAGATTGCTTGCACGGTTAGACCTTCCATCCATGCATGTGGTCTTCTATTGACTATTTTCTCTTTGTATGCAGAGATCATTGTGTCAGTCGGCATGACAATGCCACAGGTAATTTCTCCTCTAGAAAGGATTCCTCATCAGGGCAATAGGATCCCTCTGAACAGGATAATATGAAGGTTCAGAATACAGGTGATTCTACTACTTCATGCATTCTAAAATTTGGAGGCGGTTTTTTATTTTTCTTCTTTATTTTGCTTTGCAGAATAGTAGTAAGAATCAAATATTTTATTGTGGATGATTAACCATCATTCAAGAAGACATAATATGTTTGGTTATAGTGTTGTTTGCCTTGGTCCAGGTGTACAGGATTAGGAACACTCTTGCTCACAGAAGACATTACTTTATCTGTAAAAAGTAAAGGCATCTCTGATACATTCATAGTTGATACCAGAAAAAATTTTGCTTTTAGACCAACGTGCAATTGTGCATATCGTTCACTGTTGTATCATTTACAATTTAATGTCTAAAGAGGGAATTTCAGATACCTATATTTACTTGGAAAGTACAATCATTTTGTAATATGCTTCCATTCAAGGCAGTTTCTCCTTCTGTACAAGCATGTGTCGTAGTGTAACCATCAGCGATGATTTCACGGTTAGAGCAAGTTTGAGAATCGTAGCTTACTTGGTAGGACTTGAGCAAGGCAGCGGCTGGAGAATGGGTAAAACGCTGCTTCTGTGGAGGTTTATATCTAAAGTGTTTTCCTGTTAGGAGAAAGTCTAATTGGTTGCCCGCATAAGCATGGAAGTAGCCAGCATCCTGAGACTGTATAGGTTGTTTGAACACATTGGGAGCCTTCTGGACACTGTATTGGGTTTCATTTTGAGAAATCACTTGAAGGGGAACAGGTGTACCACGTTAATAATACGCTTATCTATCAATTCAATTATAAACTATTCCATCTCGTCTCTTGCGCTCTTGGGGTCATCCTTTTCCTAACTATTTTTTTTCAGTTTTCTGTACGACATTTTCTTTTTCTCCTCTTTTCAAGGATCCTCCGTATGTACATACAAACAAGTAACAAATAATCAAGGATAGCTTCTATATAACATCCAGTATAATATAAGTTACTACCTCGAACATCTCCAAAATAAAAGGCAGATATTTTTGTCATGTCTAACTCTCTACTACACGTATAAGCACATTAGCGCCTTTTCCGTCGAGCTGTGGGGGGTAATTTCTCCGATGGACCACAAGGAAGCTTCTGCCCTGTCTCCCGCTCAATTCTGCTCTTCAGCTCCCTAAGTATTCGAATTTTTCCCAATTTTTCTGGAGATAATTTGTCCCAGTAGACACCTACAGGTGAAAAAGCCTCATTTTAGGTCACCTCTTTGTGAACCTAAAGATGAATCCTTCCTCGCAAATTATAATAAAAAAGAATACCAAAACCCCCACAAAATTCTCCCGAAACCATGTGTTCAATATGATAAAAAAAAATTGCTAGACATATCAACCCTGCTTTTGTATTCTCATCAAGTATTGACAGCATCAGGGTAATACGTGTTTGATGCTGTCTAATTACTCTTGAAAAGAAATATGATAATGATGAAAATACAGAGAAAAAGAACTAACCTTGAGGCTTTGGGATTGTTGTCTTGGTAAAAATGATCTGGGTAGGAGTGCATATGATGTCCACAGGAACATCATGGATCAATAGTTTCTCGACCGGAATGTCATCTACTAATTGGCAGTCGTGCACTATAAAAGCAGTTTACAGATTACATTTACAAAGAGTAAACAAGTATCAATAGAATAAATGATAGTAAAATTCATAATACCACTAATATTTGTATAAACCAAGTTTGATCAGCACACACATAAACAACGTTATTTGGGTGGATAGTGTACTATAGAAGATAATTGTCATATAGTTATAAGAACTAGAACTCAATGTCAGAGTGAGGTAAGAAAAAAAAAATTGGCGTTCAAAGAAGGGACAAAAACTGCACTTACCAGAAGTGACAATAGGTGTTGCGTCATCAATAGCTCCCATATACCGCAGCATCCCATATTCAAGTTCTGCAAATCCCTGCAATCGAGATCTTTTTCTAAGAAAGAAAAGTGGGAAACCTTGTTACTTTTCAGAATCTACAACCCAAGACACAGTTATACTTCAATGAAGTTATACTGAATCAATTCAATTTTCAGAGTGCCAAATATTTGGTATATAAAATTTAAAGTCTTTTATAAGCTGTCAAAGTCATGAACTTCAACATATATAAACATTTAGACCAAATTGTACCACAAGTTCAAAGTCTGCAACTTTGCCAAGAAAAAGATGATAAAATGTATAAATATGTCAGCACATGTATACCACAATGTGCTGATGGAACAAGCAGTCTGTAAAATAGCTTAAGCTAATCAAAAACATCTGCTTGAAGGCATCTGAGAAGTGAGTTCTCTCAGGCAGAAATATTTTGTTGAAAACAACGAAAATTACTATTAACAGCAACAAAGATGATTATTCATAGCAATGTCAAGCCAAAACTACTGCAATTACTTTATGCAGTATCATCACTGCAAGGTGACAATAACATAACTAAAGAAATATTTGACCATGACAAAAACCATTCATCTAATTCTAAATCTTTCATTGCATTTCTTTGTTTAATTTCCTGTGACATCAATTGTGGAATTACATTAACGAAAAAAAAAAAGAACATACCAGGTTACTCTGAACATTCAAGAAGCTTTCTAGAACTTGCCTCCTCTATCAAGACATACGCAAACTATAAATGTATTTAGATAAAATAACTTCAGTGTTACCTCTCCCTTGCCCAGACGAGCCCCCGTCTTCGGGTCAACAGCAACTGAACCAATGACAATTAGATCTACCTTGATCTTTTCATCCAGTCCAATTGGCCTTCCATACTTGGCAACTCCTACGGAGGTGCATGCCTCATTGATTGTACTAGGACTTAACATGCTGGACTCTAGGATGGAGAAAAACCCTGTCCTCAAACGGGGCTGTGGCGTTAATAACTTCTTTCCACCTGTGCATGAATAAGCATCATAACTCTTAATTACATACCGAGTGAAGATTACTCTAATCATGAAAATTCTTGGGGTGGTCATTTGTTATTGTTTACAAAGTCGTTTTCAAAAATGAATCTGCAAAACTGAAAATGAGAAATTGAATTTTATATTTCAAGATCCAAAAAAAAACATCTTATAGTACATATTGAAGCAGAATCTTAAAAAAAAAAAAATCTGGTATTAAGTTTGTCAAAGTTTAAGTAGAATTTGATATGTTCCAAATCAATGATCCATACCTCCATATATCGTAGAGTGACCCACTTTGAGTTCTACAAAATCTTAGGTTCAAGTGATTAAATAGCACCACCAATCCACCACAGTACATGATCCTTGTAAATGGGTTCTTGTACCATGTGGTAAAGTATATATAAGCTTAAAACAAGATCTATGGATATTAACTTCTTAGTATACAACATATGGTTCGGGTAATAGCTCTTCTGAGTCTTAAGCATGTTATTATACACAACAACATATCAAGAGAGAATCTTGTTAATTTCTGAAACACCATTTGAAGGTAGAAATACATCATTAAATTATCTAATGCAACACTATTAATTATTAGGTCAATCGAAATCAACTTTTGCCATCAACAAAAATACTAGCAAATACTCTTCTTCATTCTTTGCATCTTATATGTGCACAAAATTTTTATTAAATTACAAACAAATCACTAACTTAACTATTAATAATTAAAATTTTGTGAACACGTATCAATATAAGAAGTAAAGAGTATTTGCTAACATTCCTCTTGCCTCTTGCCACCAAATATACCCTATAAAGTTACAAGAGTCACAAACGTTACATGTGACCGGTTACAAGTTTCAAAAAGAATTCCATTTCGAAATGACATGTAACAGTAACACGAGGCACTTGGTAAAAGATTATAAAAGAAATGAAATGATTTCCTTATTACTATGAGAACTAACCAGAGAGCGTAAGAAACCTGACTTGCTTCTGGGGCGAATCCGGGTTAACCTTCACACAATCTGCGACCCGAAAATCCTCCAACCCAGCCAACTGCCATAACCCGAATTCAAAGGAATCACAAATTAAAATTAATTAAATTAGGATAAGAGTTCTAAATTTCTATTACCTTTTCGGCGGCAACAGAAGCGCCAATGAAATTGGGGATCCGATGGTGAACGGGTCTCGGGTTCTGGGCGATGTTCTGGGCCTCCATTAAATCCCAAATCCTCTTTCTGATTACCCATTTCCAGGCTTTCGGGTCATCTTCCGTTCCCGTCTCCATCTCTCGTTTCGAAGTCTCAGCCATTGATTCTCTCGCCTTGGCGTCCAGGCTCAGCCTCTCGAACTCAAAAGCCGACTCGTCAAAGACGGCACCTTTTCGAGCTTTGATTGTTTCCAGTTTGAAATTGAGTAATTTTGTTCGGGAAATCAAAGAGAGAAAATTAGATTGAAATGCTTTTGTGCTTAAATAATTGTGTTTGAGAGTAAATGGAGCTGATAATCGGACCATATTTGAGTCCATGAAGAAGAGATTCGGGTAATTGGGGGTAGCGAGGTCCCGTATATGATCATATCACGTGTATAGGTTCTGAGAAACAAATGAGTAAGATAAGGCTTGAACGGCTAAGATTTTTGCGCTGTAAGTTAGTTAATATGCATCAGAAGTGTTTGGTTTTGTGATTTTGATTTAAATGCGATTTTTCTGTCGGTTTAATTGAATGAATCAAGAAATAAAAACATCCGTAAACTATGAAACCACTTGTTTAGAGACTTTCAGGTTGGAGTCCTTGGAACAGAGTCCCACATTGATTGAGGATGAAAAGAAGAAAGGGGTTTTATAAGCACCTTTGCGCTCTTACAGGCACGACCTTACTTGAACAGGATCTGTTCTATAGGCTCGTACCTCTGTGTCCTTGAGTTCTAAGGAGACAGGATATCAAGTCTGGTGGATGAATTATGACCRTATGATCAGAGCGTGATTGACAGCTGATGAACTTCTATTCATCGGCAGTAGAGGATCGTTCTCAGTCAGCTCACTGGCTGAGGTGGTCATGCGGTTGTCTGACAGACTCCTCAATAAACCCCTTTTTCAGTATCTACCCCTTTTTCTGAGATACTGAAAATTTTTGTTTGCAGTAACATTGGATACAAACCGCCAGGTCAAAAATTTGGTTCTTCGGCAGTACAGAATCCAAAGAGATTCTAACCTAAGGCCCAGAAACGAAAATCAGAAACCCTCACAATAAAGACGAGAACGTCCAGAAAAGTTTCTAATAGTCTCCTAAATGCGAAGAACAGCAAGGATTTCTTAAGAGAGATTTCAAGCTTTCAATAACCTACCTGTCTTAATTAATTTCCTAATTCAACTATTTCTTTGGCACTTGGAATAGAGCAATGGGATTTCGGTCGTCACCAGTTGATAAACCAAATGTATTACCACTTTTTTATTATCTCCATGCAATTGCAAACAATCCCATCAATTTAGAACCAGACCGCAAATATATACACCGCACATGCTGCAACTCACATGCACACCAGCACTGCAAAGCCATACTTCTTAGAATTTCCATGGTCATTACATTCACAAACACCGTCCTCTACTCATACTCATCCACACACAAGACAAGGAAGAATGAGAAGCAGAAGACGAAGAAACTCAGACCTCTGATGAAATGGAGTGAGAGAGAGAGAGAGAGAACGGGGAAGAGTTGAGAGGAGAGGAAAGGAGAGGGAGGGAAGGCGTAGAAGAGTGGACTGACAAGTGGAAACAGTAAGTCTTCTCGTGGGGAAAAAGAATTTTAAGTAATGGGCAGCGAGTACAAACAGAAAAGACCCATCAGCCTGAATTACAAGATATATACAACAAAAAAAAATTATACATAATAGATCCCTAACCCAGAAAAACTAATATCTCTCTCTCTCTTACTACTCTTCCGACTGACCATATCCGCAAAATCCTACCCCAAATTAGACAAACCTAAAAATTAAAAATAAATTAAAAAAAAAAAAAGTGGTACATGCACTAGAGATGAGATGAAAGGTGATGAAAGAAAATCAAAGCTTGTCCACCGCTGTGAAAGAAGTAAATCCACCATTACAAGAAAAGACAACGAAGAAGAGTTTCACCTACATAAAAAATGTCCTTGTTTCTCGTACCATTGCGAGAGTCCTTGAACCCATTTAACCTTTTACTGCGAATTCTCCCTTATTGATTGTAACTGGGAGAAAGAGATTCGGATTATTGATCCACCAAGTGTGCTAGCATGCTTGCACACAAGAGCTTCAGTGGCCTGCTCCTCATCTTCAAACATGACAAGTGCCTGTTTCTTCCCATTCATTTCAAATAGCTTGGTATTCACAATGGTGCCATGTTCCTCTAGATGGCTCACAATCTCTTCTTCAGTGACATCCTGTGGTAGGGTGGAAAGGTGGATCATCTTTGTTGGTGAGCAGCAGTACCGGTAATTCTTTGCTGCATTTCGGTTGAAACGATTGAGATTTGAGTTCATGTACTCATGCGTGTCAGCACCTTGAGTTATATTTGGATGCTTAGAGAAGTTGACCTCCAATTTCTTCCCAAACAATATGGCTCCCTGTACCATATTAAATAGATAGCAAATAGTGAAAAGGCATAGTTTAGCAAGAGCAAGGCACACTATCCAATAATCAATTAACTCGCTTTCTAAAATAGAAGATCAACATCAATTGTCTTAAAATAGCTCAATGTCGTCAAATATTTTAACCCAACAGCTCAATAGTATGTATCTTTAACCTACAGTCCAAAAGAATGCATTATATTGTACTGCTTAGAAGTCAAAGTATCCAAGAGTTTAGATGTTGTGTCAGGAATCAGTCAATCAGGTATAAAAGATTTTTACTTCTCAAAAGGTGTCATTGTCATCAATGTTTCCCTGCGGTCTTAAATGTAAAGTTTAGAAGTGATGCAAAGTTCTTACATATTTTTGTTTTCTTAATAGTACTCATTCTCTCCAGTTTGTAAGTAAAATGTCTTCTAGAAGTCAATTAAGTTGTATTTCAGCTCTATGCATAGGATCATATGCTTTTCTTTGATAGTTGAAATTGCCTTACAAGAGTATAACAGAAAAAGCAGCAAATTTATTGGTCCATGTGACGAAAATTGACCACGGTATGATGCCTTAAGTTTTTTAGAGTCATTCCTAGAATTTGTCTATTGGTTGTTGCAATGCAATGAACCCAAGATCTGATGCCAAGGGAAAATCTAGGTATGATGCCTCAATCCTCGTCTTTTTCTTCTCTCACTTAATGCCAAACTATTCATTACAGCGGCACTAAAAGCTCACAAAGGCAAATCGCTGTTTAGTAATTATATTTTGGCCTAAAACAATTCCCAAATTCCCAACTCTAAAACATACTCCCTAAACCCTCAAAAAAATATGAGAAAAGACCATATTCCATATTTCATAACAGCTCACAAACCTTTGTTTTCTGTCCTACACCATGCAATATCTCAAGTGCCATATTATGCCAACAGAAATTGCAATTGGGGGGCAAAATTTAATGATCAAATAAACCTAATGAAATAGGAATACATAAAAGAAACCTTCAGATAGTGCACTGCCAATTCAGCCTGGAAGCCATCACCCATCTGAACAAGAGCATGATCTGGTTTATTACGAAGAAGCTTAATCCTTATGATGTTTCCATAGAGTGAAAACAGGTTGAAAAGCTTATCCTCATCTATTCTCTGAAACACATAACAAAGGGAAGGAATCAATAATACTTTATAAAAGAAAAAATAAACAGGAATTAACATAATTTAAAAATTCTAAAGGAAAAAAGAAACAAACACTTCATAATTCTAAGGAAAAATAAACAAAGAGACCAAAGTAACTTACATCAGGATTAAGATTGGAGACTAATACTGTACACCTATCATTTGTCCCACTTATTCCAGGAGGTAAGGCTCCCCCAAAAGCAGCTGCGATTGCAGCTGCATTGGCCATCTAGGTTCAAGAAAAGAAAGAGAAAATCTAATTAATTCATTGCTGGACAATTTTAACAAATACAATCAACATAATAGTTTTATGGGAGAACTGCAATGTACATCTATGGCAATTCTGTGCAAATCAAAAACAAAAATAATCAATTCTCCTGGCACCCATTATTCACATCCCATACTTAGAAATTCTATTCATACCAAAGGTAGAGAACAATAATTAATTAAATAATCAATTTTGTGACTGTATGACCTTAAAGTATATCATAGAAGTAAACCCAAACGTAAACTAGGAGATATAAAAATGTGGAGTACTTCAAGGCATTATCGGTTGCATTGCCATCTCTTGTAGTTTTGTTTTCCTATTCTAGAACAGTTATAATTTTTAGCTTTCTATTAAAAAAAAATAAAAAAATGGAAATGGAAATATGGATGCTTTTAGTGCCACACTGCTCCTTCAGAATCACAAAGCCTGGGCCTGGTTAAAGTTTCCCCAAACCCATCATCATCCTGACACCCATTAAGTTGGCAACAGAACCAATTGGAATTAATTGGCTAACATAGTACAAGAATATGATATAATCAAGTTTAAAAGAAAGATGAAAAACAAGATTTGAGGTCAGCCAATAGACATTCCCAGCATTCTGAAACAAATTTTGCAAAGATGCTAATATCCACCAGCTCAGAAAGAGTTGCCTTATATAGTACTTATACCATGACCTGAGCACTGAGCAGTACAAACCTGTGGAAATGCAACTGGAACACAAAAAACAAGAAATAAGAGTCAGTTAATGAATGACACACGTGTACAATCAACAAGCAAAAGTAGCATTTCCACATGCAACCACCAAATTAAGCACCTGCCCTGGCTCCAGGGGCATACATACCTCCTGCGTCACCATACCCAGACTGTTCCACCAAAAACAGATACAAAGTTAGTGCCCAAAGGTAAAAGAACAGAAACAAAACCCATCAATGGTCAAGTTTTAAGTACAAGCACATAAGAAGAGATGAAGGAATATACTTGTGAGGGTCTGCCTTTCTGTTCTGAAGGAAGATTTGGATTTGTGAAGTCCCTAAGCAAAGGAAAAAAGGAATATTGTATTCAGCAGAACTGAAAAATTACATCAAATCAAATAAGAAAAAAAAAATTGAGAACCCAAGAGACTACAAGCCAACCTTGACCGCTCATTATTGTAGTTCACTTGTAACTCATCAAGGCTGGATCACGAAAATGAACAACAAATTAATATGCACAAATACAGAAAAAAGAATGGAAACACAAAAATATGTATGTGCAGATAGTAATGGCGATCACCAGTAAATCATAAAAAAGCTTCAAGAAGGTTATATAACATACTTTGAGAACTGAATGTCCAGCTGACAGCAACCATCATAAATATTACGACCCTGTAGAAAAACCACTTATTAGCTCTTTTCAGAAACAAACAACAAAAGAGATCATTAGCAAACTTGTAGTTCAGAGTAACTAGAGAAGCAACAGATTGAATAGCACCTGCAAAGCAGTTCTCGCTAAAACAGCACTCTGGCGTAACTGATACTGGATAAGGGCTTGGAAGCCTACACGGTTTGAAAAAAGATGAAATAAAAGAAGATAATAATAATAATACTAATATCAATAATATTAATAATTAATCTAATAAAAGGCACACAGCTCTGCTGGAGTAACTGTGGCTCTTTCCTAACTAGAAGACATAAGAAATGTCCATAAAAGGCACTCAAAAATTATGAAACAAGATAAAAAATTAAAAAAAAAATACAGATTTCACCAAATTAAAGCTATTTGCCAGAACATTGATCATCAAAACAATTGGAACAAAAAATATTTCCATTCAGCTAATGCTCATGAGAAGAAGTGGAAGCTAAGTTTAAAAAATATAGACACAAAGAGAGAGAAAACTTGAAGAAGCTGACCAGCTGACTTCTGGAACGTGACGATCTTCTCCACAAACCCATGAGGAGAAAAAACTTGATGCAGCACTTCCACAGTAATAGGGTAAAGCATGTGATGAATTGTAACTAAGAGAATTCGATTCGGCTATGCATCCAGAGAGAGCCCAACAGCAAACCAGCATAGAGACAGAAGAGAGAGAAGAGAATAAATAGAAAAATATAGACAGAGAGAAGGGAATATATAGAGAAGCAAAGATAAAGAGAAAACTAAAAGGAACAATCTTTAACTTTATGCAACATAAAGATTTTGTCTAAATACAATGAAATTTAAAAAGAGAACATGTGAAATTACTGGTGAAACAGAAATAAATTCTACAGAAATTGGATGTGTTGGTTATTTTTGCATTCAAGAATTTACCATTAATTCTGTGCCACACTAGCACATCATTGGAATACATGCACCTCTTTGTTCATCAAATTCCGCAAAGCTAGAAATTTTCTAATTCATAAAATAAAATTGCCTCTTTGACACTACACCAAAATTGGAGGACCTGCATGGCTCTATAGAGTATGGTAATGATCGAAATATTTTCTTGGATGCTGGAAAAGGCGTATTGAGACTTCTCAATGAAGAGACAACACTTCAATTGTAAGACACATAGGAATAATATTTTCTGCCTATTTGTGTATGACACCCAAAATGGTTCTACGTATAACAGCTGCTTACGTAGTTTACAGCTTTATAAAAAAACTATCAACTTTCAACTTAAACAGTATAGCCAGGGAATGAGGTTCTCTCCTTTACAACTGGACACACATGGAGATTGGAAAATTCTTTTGAGTAGAAGTAAAATGGCCTAGAAGAACCTCATACCATGCAACAGTAAAAGAATAGCAGTGTGGCTCAACAAAAAATAAATAAATGAATTTAAAAGAAAAAATATTCTTTGGTATATAATATCCATAGTACTGAAATATAATTCTGCCATAAAGGGAATTCTTTCACAGAAAAAACAACGAATCAAGATCATAATAGGACGAGAAGCTGTCTTGCTCATATTTTAATCAGCTAATATCTTGGACTTAAGTGAATTTTTCTCAATATCTACGGTGATATCAACAGACAACAGAATGCAATTAAATCAAAATATTTTTTATTCAAAAATTCAATCAAAACATCACCTCTAATTCTCTACTATTGCAAATGGTAAAACCAATGATGTAACAGAAACAAGAAACAATTGTTCAATTCAAGCTCTTTTTCCCTAACACAACTATACGAATGTAATTGGTTTCAACATATCAGCCTAAAGTACCAACCTCATCCCCTCGTCCTTGATTATTCTGATCCATTGTTGTTAGCTCTTGATGTGACGAAAATTGGACATAGACATTCCTCCCCCTGGTATGATAGAGTTTCAGTTTAGATAAAGAGGACAAATATTGTGCTTTAATAGCTTCAAAGCGGCCAAACAATATTAACAAAATAAACATAATATCCTCAGTTCCCAAACAAAAACATTTACAATATTTTTGTACCTTATGGTTGGTTGGACATTTGTGTAGAATTGCAAAGCATTAATGGCTGAAGGAATATCTTGCATTTGAAGAAGAGCCTACACACAAGGCAGACATCATAAAATAAATCAAATGTTTTACATTTGGCGGTTTCAATTGCTAAACGGCTGTCTTTACCATGCATGCATAAAACAACAAACCTGGTTTTTGGCACGAAGCATCACAAGCTTAGTTATAACTCCAAATGGCTGGAATAGCTGAAGCAAATCATTCTGATAAGAACAGTATAGGGAAATTAGCCGATGAGTAAGTAGAGACAGAATATTCAACCCACGATCAGAATGAAACAAAAATGAAATACAGCATGTCCCAAGTTCTATCACTCTCTTAAGAAAGATACATCCAAGGTGCTTGGCACTTAATTACAAAAATAATATCACCATTCTCACTAAAATGATTTACCATTTAATACTTTGCTAGTTTGTCTAGAACTAAGTGTTCTTACCCATCCACAAGCAGCTCTAAATAGCCAATACAAGATTGTTATACGATCTTTAGCATCAAGATTATACAAATTCAGTCTAATTGCGCAAAAAGGGTAATGTTCTATTCAGATATATCCATTAGTGTTAGACTATCATACTTTCCTTTTTCCAGGATGCAAAGAAAAAACAAGAACCTAACTTCGAACTTGCACCATAACATAATTTCACTTTATTAACCTCGTTGCACACAGACCTCTCAAACAACATTCAAACAAAAATTAATTAACAAAAGAACTAACAAAAATTATGTTTACACACTCGGTTAAATAAGAGAGTAATAAAGAGAATATTTACTTCAGAAATCTCGTGGCCCACATTGCGGACATGAATAACTTTAGAAGGTTCAGCCATTTTAAATTACCCTGTAACAAAACCAACCAAAGTAAACACTCATTTTCAGCCTTTAAGACAACATTCTATTCAATATACAAAACTCAAGCATATTGAAAATATCATCGATTTCAAACAATAACAATGTACACTAAGAAACAGTTAAAAGCAGAAATATAAAAATAATATAAACATTTTAAAAATAATAATTATAAGTTTTCCACTCAGACCAGAGATCAATATCATTACATTTCACCAAAATTACATCTTTGTCAAATAATCAAAAGCAATTATCACTGAGAACTTACTTCAAAGCAGAAATTTAAACATTATATAATGCATTTAATGAGAAAAAAAAAAGTGATTTTTCCACTTAACGCGGAGTTTACTAACATCAAATTTCACCAAGATTTCATCTTTGTTATATAATCTAAAAATATATGTCTAAGAAAGAAAAACTAATTAAAAAAATTTCAACCTCTAAACCAGTCTAAAATCAAAAGTAGATATTGAAGCCAATACGCAAGGAGCTACAAGAAATGGCAACAAGCCCGGAAAGCTACTGAAGCAGTTACAAGAGAAAGTGGAAAACAATCAATCAATCAAGTGTTTTACGTCCTTGATTACCAAACCACGTTCTGCATTACCAAAAACGACGTCATGTGTTACTAAACCACATAAACGGTGCCGTATCATAGCATTCCCTCCCCTCCAACACACAAACAAACATGTGAAGACACAGACACACAAATACAGGGTCACGGAAGCTATGGTAGCTATTGAGCTAAAAGCATCA